>JAOWBE010141993.1:0-17815 GCA_028566155.1 Quercus phellos
GCCACATAGAGCAAACGGACGGAAGTCTATATACTTGAGGGTGGTCAATGCAAAGTTCATTAATATGTAAAACGATCTTGCGCATTGTGCGGGTTAAACACTAGTTTGTTTAAAAGGATAAACCCTATAAATAATTATAATGGTTTGTACTTTTTCCCAACCAGAATTCTTTCTTTTCTTAATTGTTGTTAGGGTCTTTTTTTTTCCCCTATAATTGCATATCTTATGACAAAACAGACTTTACTTATATTTGGATAGATCTAAATGGGTTCAAGATTATCATAACAAGTGGTTTCATTGAAGACGTGAAGCCTACTCAAGAAACAATATATGAAAAGTTGAAACAAGTTGTCTAGATACCTAGTTTGACACGTTCGATTTATCGAGATTTAATGAACCTCGATACTTGTCTCGATCTATTGAGCTAATGAGATTTTTGACATAGCCAGCAACATTTGGATCCTTATTGGCTATTTGTTTGAGTTTGTGTAACCTAATAGGAGAGCCCATTAGAAGGCCCATTAAACTCCTATTTAAATAAGGTGGTAGAGATAGAAAACCCTAACCCTAATGTTTCATCAGGTTTTCTTATTGAAACCCTAGCATTCATCTCTTGAACCTATGAGTTCAAAAAATAGAAGAAAGATATCTTGTTGTGACTCTTGTATGCCTTTGGGTTCTGTACCAAGTAAAGTCTTTGACACCAGCAATTGAAAATCCTATCGGTGTTTTTACGTGAAACTGCTACAAATTAAGTACAATAATAAAAAAGATTGGTATGGAGTTAGTCATGTAGTGCCATAGTGAGATTTGTGCAAAGAAGTTAGTCACGGATTAGGATTCATGCAAAGGAAAACGCTTCTAAAAGATCAAGTCCAGTTGGGGATTAGAGTAAAGGTTCACTTGTAGGTTGGTATTTTGAGATAGACTGGATGAATTCCAGTGTAGTTTTTGTTTTTGAAGGTTTTCTCCATTCATTATCAAATCACTTTGTCAATTTATTTTTCGTTACTCTCTAGTCTAGATTGGTGATTTGTTTGTGCCTCCACTATACGGAATATAATTTATATAATTAATCAACTTGAATAATTGAATTAATTAACTGGAGTCAATCTTATTATAATCCAACAATTGGGTGTAAGACCTTGAAGCCTTTTTTTACTTAATTATATTCTTTAGAGAATAATTTGTCATAATAGAACTGGTCTCTTCAAGGTTCAACATGAAACTCGAATTTTGAAGAGACGAGTGACATGTGAATCCGCTAATCTGGTTGATGTTGAAGTCAAGTTTTTTTAAAAATTGTTCTACCAGCATCTCGTCTCTTGAAGAGGCAATATCCACTTATTATTAAGACAAAAGCATTAATAGAGATCTCAGCTAACACAACATCCCATATATTTTAGAATGGCATTGGCGTTTCAGGGCGAGTTTTATTATTACGTTTGAGTTTAAGTGGAAAAATAAGTTATCATACACAACCTTTTTTACAATAACTGAGATGAATATGTTATCATACACAACCTTTTTTTATAACGGACAGTAGTTGTGAATCCATGTAGATGTAAAAAATTTGTCCACTTTATAAGGTAGTACACAAGGTTAAAGTAAAAATGTTAATGCACATATCACTTAAAAAAAAAAAAATTTCCAAAGTCATGTCACCTACCAAAAATGAAAATTTAGGAAGATTAAAGAAATTTTACTTTTTCCTTAGTTATCAAATCATTTTAAAATTTTAATTTATCATGAAATGCGTTAAATCTTAGCATTGATATACTGTCTTGAATATGTTAGAACAGATGTAGAAGCGGAAGCATAGAATAGCAAGAACATAAGGGTTATATGGTTCAGCCTAACCCTAATGGCCTACTTCCACGGAATAAACTCTTAAAGGCTACATATTTATTATATGAGAGTGTAGTACAAATCCTATATTAAAATGAACCATAACATTGGTATATATAGGAGGTTAAACTCTAGACTTTAGGTACAAGTAAAAAACTTTTCTTGCACACAAAGTAGGTGTGGACTTGAACCTATTACATTAGGCTAATATGTCTAATATATCTCTAACACCCCCCTTCAAACTCAAGGTAGAAGCTCGATAAAAACTTGAGTTTAGATAATCTTGAGAAGTTTTAGTGAAGAAACCAAAATGAGAAATACTTCAATTGAGAAATTTCATAGTTTCAAATGAAGAAATGTCGCCTAAAATAGAAATCTAGGCAAAACATTGAGCAATATAAGCCATATTCAAATATTTTAACTTTTGGTTAACATCAACACCAAAGTCAATGGTAAAAAATGGCCAAAGTCAACGGTCAATTGTTAGGGCAGTAGTTAACATAGCCTAACTCGATTCTGGATTGTCCGGGTTACTTCAGGTCAGGTCTAGGTTACGGAGAGGCTAACAACACAAATGATGTGACACTGACCAAATGATGACGTGGCGCTGATGTCGTCTAGGGTCGACGTGCCAGGTTTGCTTGGCTACTGACGTAGAGAAAGTAATGTCTTCTGATGATGTCATAATGAAATCAGCAAAGGCCTTCTAGCACATAAAATACTGACCAAGCCATGGAATTGCATTAAAAAAAAAAAAAACTTTGGGTGGCATGTGCGAAAGCGTATAGAGGTCGGATTCCATGGTATTGCTGATCGTCGAACCACAAAGCCAACATGGTGGTGTTTATGACCAAAGGAGATCTGCGTTTGAGGAATCTAAGAGGCGTGTGGGTTTGTCTCTGGGAATGGAGTCCGCGCATGGTAGCGCGCGTGGTGGCTTCTAGTGACCTAATCTTAGGTTTTTTTATTTTTTATTTTCCTCTCAGGAGGTAGAGAAGCACATCTATGTGGTTTTTTTGTGAAAGGAATGCTTGATTTGCACAAATTTAAGATTGGATAGGCACAACTTTCTTGGATATATGGATCTTGTACACAACAGCGAGGCAACAACGGTAGCTGCGTGATGTCGTTAAGCCTAGATTCAAAGGCAAGTAGGGCACTGTGATTAAGGAGGATCTATTTTGTGCACGTGAGAATTGTTAGGGCATATTTTTTATGTGATTGGCTAATCCTTTGAGAAAACACACTTTACTTGTAAATTGGGTAGATCTAAGTTAGGTTTGATACATATCAAGTGGTTGTATTAGAGACATAAAGATTGATCCAAGAAACAAGTAAAGAAAAGCTATTTTACTAAAGCTCAATAGATAGCTTGAAAGAAAGCTACTATCGAGATTTACTGGGTAGCTCAACACAAGCTCGATCTATTAAGCTTTATAAATTCAAAATTTCCAAATCTGAATTATGTATTTGTCTAGGGTTTCTTTTCTCACAACACTAGACATATATAATGCTTATTTTAAGGGCCGTCACACACAAATACAATGACCAAGAGTTTATTTTTCTCTATGAGAAGTTACTGCGTTTGTACGCCATATAACTTTGTAACCAAGTGCTTCATGATCTTCATCGTTTATGAAGTGAAGAACTTTGCAGCCAACAACAATCATTCAAGTTTCTGGGGTTAGTCACATACTAGGGTCCGTGAAAAAGAGTTAGTCACAGATTGGAGATTTGTGCATCAAAGGAAAGAAGACTACTACAAGATCAAGTCCAATTGGGTATTAGAGTGAAGATTCAACTATAGGTTGATATTTTGGGATAGGCCAGAGTAGTGGAAAGATTCCTTATATTTGTAACTACTTGATTATTGATTAATGGATTCTTGGAAGGGGTGACCTCAAATTCACCCGGTGATATTTTTGCCTTGCAAGAAGTTTTCCCCATTCATTAACAAATCACCATGTTAATTTATTTTTCCACTGCATATTAGTTTATTTGGTGATTTGTTGGTGCCTCTACTATTTGCATGTAATTTGATCTAATTAATCAACTTAGGTAATTAAATTAATTAACCGAAGTCAAGTTATCTTAACCTAACAAATGGTATCAGAGCGGGTACACTCTGATTAGGTTTTAATCTTTGTTGTGTAATCCATTGACACCTGTTGTCATAGATACAAATTACATGAAAAAATCTTTTATCATACCTCTTGTGTTTCTATCAATGACGTGCTTCAATGTCTGAGGACACATAAGTTTGAAATTTATTTGAGACTGATATTTGTGTTAATTGAAAAAGACTATGTTGATGAATTCATCTCAGGTGAAAGAACTATTAATTCTCGAGAAATGCAAAAGAATACTAGACTGTCTCAAACGGTGCATACATCGGGCTGAAGGCAAAAGAAAGATGAAGGCACGATTAAAGTTGTCCAGCAGAGGTCACAAAGAAAGAATTTCGTCATATAACTTGACTAATAAGCATGAAGTATGCTTTATGATGCATAATGCTCTTAAGGTGATGAATACATTTCTATGGTATCTAGACAGTGAATGTTCAAGACATATGACTAGGGACCGCTCTCTCTTCAAATAATTTAAGCCAAAAAAAGGTGGCAATGTTACATTCGGGTATGGAAGCAAATCCTAGATAAAGAGGAAAGAAATTATTTCCTTACCTGAATTACCTAACATTGCAAATGTGCTATATGTTGAAGGACTAAGAGTAAATCTATTAAGCATAAGTCAAATTTGTGATCAAGACTTCATGGTACTATTTTTCAAAGGAAGATGTCTAGTACATAATGAATTAGATGAGAACTTATTGGTGGATTCCGTAATTTGGATAATTACTATGGTTTGGTTCCAGATGTTGAGATAGTCTGCAATAGTATTCTGATGCCTAATGAAGAATTATGGCATCAAAGGATGGGACATGCAAGCTACAAACAATCGTCTATCATATCTAAGAAGGAAACCGTGCTGGGCATTCCCAAGATGGATAAAGTTGAAAATACCATGTGTGGACCATGTCAACTCGAAAAATAGAAAAGAACTCATCATCAGGAAACATTAATCACTGCCACATTAAGACCACTTGAGCTTCTTCACATTGATCTCATAGGTCCTGCTAGAATAGAATCTCTAGGAGGGAAAAGATATATCATAGTTATGGTAGATGATTTTACCAAATTTACATCGGCAATTTTGCTTAGGTCCAAGTCTAAAGCACCTCAACAAATAGAAATCTTGTGCAAAAGATTTCAGAATGGAAAGGGAGTATGCATAAATCGTCTTCAGAGTGATCATGGAAAAGAGTTTGAGAACTCTCAGTTGGAACAATTCTCCATTGAAGTTAGGATAGCTCAAGAATTCTCCGTTCCAATTACTCCTCAACAAAATGGAGTAGTAGAATGGAAGAATTTAGTAATCCAAGAGATGGTCAACGCTATGATGCACAACAAGGATGTCGCAAAATATTTGTGGGGGGAATCCATGAACATTGCTTGTCACACTATAAACAAGGTGCACTTCTTACCAAGAGCAAAGAAAACTCCCTATGAACTATGGAAAGGGAAAAAAGCCAAATGTAAAATATTTCAGAATATTTGGTAGCACTTGCTTCATCTTGAAAAATATGGAAAATGTGGGAAAGTTTGACACTCAAAGTGATGAAGGTGTCTTTCTTGGTTACTCATCCTTTAGCAAGGCCTATGGGGTTTTAAACAAAAGGACAGGTAAAGTTATGGAAACTGTGAATGTCGTGATTGATGAAAACTCAATTACCCCTACACAAAAGAATTTCAATCAACTACCAAAGTGCGTTCTCCCATTAGCTCCTGTAAGTGATAAAGTTGAAGAAGATCCTTCTTTTCCTCCTACACCAAATGTTGATCAATCATCTGATAGTAGTCATGCTGAGATTACTTAAGAACCAACCTCTCCTCCTCTACCAGTTGGTCACATCGAAAGGGAACCTTCATCTAGAGTTAGATTGAATCATCCTCGAGAAGCAATTGTTGGAAATATGAATGAACTAAATTTAAGAAAACGTCCAGTTGATAAATATGGGGCTAATTTTGTGTCTTATTCATGCTATTTGTCTCAGGTTGAACCTACAAAAGTAGATGAAACACTTCAAGATGAAATCTAGGTTGAAGCTATAAATGATATGCTTCATCTGTTTTAGAGGAATGATGTCTGGACTCTTGTTCCATGACTAGAAGGGTGAACGTCATCAGCATAAAATGGGTCTTTTGTAACAAGACTGATAAGGAAGGAAATGTCGTCAGAAATAAAGCCATACTTTTTACTCAAGGATACACTCAAGTTGAAGGGGTTGATTTTGAAGAGACGTTTGCACCAGTGGCTCGTATTGAATCTATTCAGATACTATTTGCTCTAGCTTGTCATCTAAATTTCAAGTTGTACCAAATGGATGTTAAGAGTGCTTTCCTAAATGATTTTCTCAAGGAGGAAGTCTATGTATCACAACCAAAGGGATTTGTTGATCCACATTATCTGAATCATGTGCTCTATTTGAAGAAGACATTGTATAGCCTAAAGCAAGCACCAATGGCACGGTATGATCGCCTTACAGATTACTTGGTGGCAAATGGATTCTCAAGGGGACAAGCAAATCGAACCTTGTTCATCAAGAAGATAGATGGAGAGTTGTTTGTAGCTCAAGTATATGTTGACGACATCATCTTTGGATCTAAAAAAGATGATCTAGCACATTCCTTCTCCAGTATGATGCAGATTGAATTTGAGATAAGCATGATCAGAGAGCTAAATTACTTCCTTGGCCTTCAAATTTGGCAAAATGATTCAGGTATCTTCATCTCTCAATCTAAATATGCTAATAATCTTGTAAAAAAATTTCGATTAGAGTTTGCTAGCTCGATTAGAACTCCCATGAGCTCGAATGTTAAACTCACTGTTGACTTGTTAGGAAAAAATATGGATCCTACTCTCTATAGGAGCATGATAGGTAGTTTGTTTTACCTTACTACTAGTAGACCTGACATTAGCTATAATGTGGGGGTATGTGCTTGTTATCAAGCAAACCTAAAAGAGTCTAATTACTGCTGTCAAGTGTATCATAAAATAAGTTAAATCTACCAGTAATTATGGTGTATGGTATGATAAGGACACTAATGATGTTCTGGCTAAGTACTCTAATGTTGACTGGGTTGGTAGTGCTAATGAACGTAAGAGTACTTTTGGTGGATGTTTTTACTTGGGAAATAATCTTATTTCTTGGATGAGTAAGAAGTAGAAATTTATCTCTCTCCACTGCTGAGGCTGGATACATTGTTGTTGGTAGATATTGCACCTAACTTCTTTGGATGCAAAAACTTCTTCTTGATTAGAGTATTTGTCAAAAACATCTCACTATATATGGTGACAATACCAGTGCCATTAATACCTCAAAAACTCTTGTTCAACATTCTCGAACTAAACACATTGAGATTTGACATCACTTCATTCGTGAGTTAGTTGAAAATGGTACTCTCACCCTTGAGTTTATCAACACCGATGATCAATAGGCTGATCTCTTCACAAAACCTTTGGATGGTCATCGATTTGAGTTCTTACGCCAAAACATTGGTGTTATTTCCTTAGCATGATTCTTTTCTCCCTCTTTCATGCATTGGCATTTGCTTCTAGTTTTTTTTTTTTTTTAATAAAAAAAATCTAAAAAATACAAAAATAGTGTGTATTTGTGTATACTGGTACTTGTGTTCCTTGGATGGCCATTGAAACAAAGTTTCTTAACTTTGTATCCCTTGTAGCTTAGATGAGCATCCTTATGCACAACTAAGCAATGTGAGCTTTGTGGCTCATTTATGTGATTTGTATGATTTGGATAATCTTTTGACATTCATATCTTTATCACTCTTTTTGACAGGAATGATTACAAAATTCTAAGAGAAATGCATAAATAACCATCTCACCACTAAAACTCGTCAATCATATAACATCTATGTGCAATTCATAAAAGCCGTGTTTGGTAAGGTGTAGCATTTGCATAGCAAGAAAAGGATGTTTGGCTAACATATTTGGGTATTTGTTTTTTCTCTCTTATATGCTCATGCATGTTACACCATTTTTTACTTAAAAGAAAAATATGTAAAGAACATGAAAAGCAAAAAGAATCAAAATGCTTTTATATATGGTTGCAAGCATGTTTCTAGGAGATGTGGGAGTTATATAATGTACCTCAAAGATGACGGTCCCCATCAAACGATTATGATTGTGAGTGGATGTATTTGATTCTCTTATATCATTACTTTTTATATAATAAGACACTTATGCTCTCTTGCAAAAGTTTCACACACAATACGCATACTCTTTGCTACTCTTGATGCTATTGTATAGGTATAATATGATTTGGTCATCATAAGGAATACATGTGGTAGTATAAGCTTACTAAATTGTCTTAACTTGTTTTTGAAAATAAAACTGGTTAAACTTGTTTAATGTGTGTTTTGATCTAGGAATGCTTTGCATCCAGAGATGTTGATGTGTTTGAGTGCTTAAAATGCTTATTTGTTGCTTGGTTTGGTGTCTATCTTGGTTACATTCATCTCATGTAGTTTTTCCTCCTTAAAAAACCTTGTTTCTAGATGCTTGATAGAAGCTCAATAATAGCTCAATAGAAGCTCAATAGCAACTCGATACAAGCCTTTTCTATCGAGGCTTTCTGGGTTTTTCTCGATACCTCTCGATAGATAGCTTGATCCATTGAACCTTTTTCCTTAAGTCTTTGTCTGGCTGATAGAATGTTGACACCTTATTGATCTATCAAAGCAATTTTGCCGTTGATACCTCCTCAATACCTTCTCGATCTATCGAGATACTTGTTTCTATATATACTTGAGGGTCAACTTGGTTTTTTTCAAACTCAAACATCTTGATACTTCTCTCTTCTCTCTCGATCCAAACCCTTCTTGTTCATTAAAACTACTTCTCTCTTTGAGATTTCGGCCTAATCCAAGCTCCAATTTGTGGGTAAGAGGTCTAAATCCCTTCTTTTCTTCATTCTTCATGCATTTCATGCATTTTAGACCTAGGTTTTTGGTTTTGTTGGGATTTTTGTGGTTTTTGTGGTTTTGCTAAAAATTTTGGGTTAGGTCTTGTGAAATTGTTATCATATAATCATGCATTGCATTCTCTATAATTATAATCACATTTTCACGCATTCTAGGATTGTGTGCTTGATTAATCAATGTGGGTGCTGTAGTTTGGATTGGGTTTTTACCTATGATGCAATTTGTTTTGCACGTCACATGCTCATGCATTCCCATGCATTGCACTTCTCTTTCCTTCTTTCCTGAGCATCTTCTCTACTGTGTTGTCTTTTTTCTTTTTCTTCTCCTTAGTTTCTGACTATGGCACCCAAAAAGTCTTTCCTTCCAAGAACCTGATCACTTGTCACGGTTCTTCTTCTTCTTTTCCCTCTGTTCCTAATAGAGTTAGGTTCCATTATGTGAACTCTCAAAAGGATTTCATTGAGAACTTCTATGACCGGGTGATTCATTTGGAATGCTAGGTCATTCTGTCTGATTTTCCAAATACTCATCTTCCTAGTGTGTTTGGCTCTTGTGGTTAGGAATCTCTTTGTGAGAAACCCTTGAAGTGTCCCGACATGTTTACATAGGAGTTCTACTCCAATATACATGCCATCGATACCTCAGTTCCTCAGTTTACTGTGGTATTTAGAGGCACACATATTGTAGTTACTCCAGAGTTCCCTTCTGATGTACTACGTGTCCCTAAGGTAGTTCATTCTGACTATCCTAGTCACCCTCATCTACATACTATCTCTCATGACTAGCTAGCCTCACTATTTTGTGAGAAAGCCATGGTGTGGGGAGATACTCTTAATTTCTCCACAATTGAGTTTGCTAAGGGTCCAAGGATCCTTAATATGGTAATAACCTTTGTTCTCACACCATGGTCACACTATAACACTATCACTAAGCCTCATGCTTGTTTTCTTCTTTCCTTCGTGGAGAATCTGTCTATAGATTTTCTTTCACATATGATAATATCTATGATAGATATCTATTGGGACCCTGCAACATGTGATAAGCTAATCTTTCCTTCAGACATCACATGCATTCTCACACACTTGCATGTCCCCATTCCTTCTTCCCCTCTCTTTTACTCCATGGGTGCTATTAGTAAGGAATTTATACGGAGGAATGGTGCATAGTTGGCTGCTAAAAGGCCTCGTGTGGAGCCTACTCCAACTCAGTAGGAAGACGCTGCTTTTCGTGCTGTGGAGGATGCTGCCTATGCCTCTCAACCTTCTTCATCTTCTACTTCGTCTTCCTCTTTAGAAGTAGAGGCATCTCTTACTGCCATTTTGGATTAGCTCCAGCACATGCATGCTAATTTTGGTAGTCGTCTTGACCATCTTTCTAATGCAATATGTCAGATGAACACCAAAATCGGTCACATCGCTCACCACCAGCCTTGTCTTGGCAGTTTTGCTCCTTCTCCCTCTCCCGATGAGAGTGATAATGCCTCTGGATCTCCTATCGATGATGAGATGACTATTTCTCAGTGATTCTAGTTAGGGGGAAAGATAGCATAGAGATACACTAGTTAGGGGGAGAGTGCTTTGAGAGATGTAGAGAGGTTTTGTTGTATCTTTCTTATTACAAGTACCATGGTCATGTGACCTTTTCATACATTGTTGTATTTCTTTTATCTATATATAAAACGATGTATGTTGTTTCACCTTTATCTCACATATGTTGTTTCTTTTCTCTCTTTATACACATGTCTATTCTTTTATATAACTTGTCTATATTTCACACTTGATGCCTTGATGGATCTTGTTTAAGTGTTTTAGCTAAGACAAGTTACAAGTCTTTCATGCCACGATTTATTTTCTTGCAAACTTTTTCAAGAGCTTATTGTATTAGTTAGGCTTATGTAGTTCTTTGTGTAATAGTTATGGAGACTGTTGTTTTATACTTCTCTCATAATTATGCTTGTGGTTTTGTCACAGATTGCCAAAGGGGAAGATTGTTAAGGTCATATTTTCTATATAATTGGCTAATCCTTTGATAAAATGCACTTTACTTGTAAATTAGGTAGATCTAAGTTGGGTTTGATACATATCAAGTGGTTGTATTATAGACATGAAGATTGATCCAAGAAACAAGTGAAGAAAAGCTGTTTTATTGAAGCTTGATAAATTTACTATAGAGATTTACTGGTCACCTTGACACAAGCTCGATCTATCAAGCATTACGAATTCAGAATTTCCATAGCTGAATTTCAACCTATGTTGATGTATTTGTTTAGGGTTTCTTTTCTCACAACCCTAGACATATATAAGGCTTATTTTAAGAGCTATCACACATGGATATAGTGACCAAGAGTTTATTTTTCTCTGTGAGAAGCTACTGCATTTGTATGCCATAGGGTTTTATAACCAAGTGCTTCTTTATCTTCATCATTTATGAAGTGAAGAACTTTGCAGCCAACAATCATTTCAGTTGCTGAAGTTATTCACATATTGGGATCCGTGTAAAGGAGCTAGTCATAAATTGGAGTTTGTGCATCAAAGGAAAGAAGGCTACTACAAAGTCAAGTCCAATTAGGTATTGGAGTGAAGGTTCAATTGTAGGTTAGTATTTTGGAATAGGCGAGGGTAGTGATAAAATTCCTTATACTTGTAACTGTTTGATTATTGATTAGTGGATTCTTGGGAGTGGTAACCTTAAATTCACCTGGTGGGGTCTTTACCTTGCGAGAGGTTTTCCCCATTTATCAACAAATCACCGTGTTAATTTACTTTCTGCTACGTATTAGTTCATTTGGTGATTTGTTAGTGTTTCCACGATTTGCATGTAATTTGACCTTATTAATTAACTTGGGTTATTGAATTAATTACCGAGGTCAAGCTATCTTAACCTAACAAGAATCTTTTTTACTGGATAGAGATATATTTTCCTAGAAGCTAAGAACGAAGTTTGATTCTAATACCATGTTAAATATTAGCATTGATATACCATGTTGAATATGTTGATATAAATGCGAAAGTGGAAGCATATAAGAGCAAGAACATGAGAGTTATGTGGTTTAGCCTAATGCCCTAAGTTCATAAAGTAAGCTCTTAAGAGTTACATCTTTATTATATATATATATATATATATCAAAGGTTAAACCTGTTAGGACATATGTGAATTATGTTAGGAACATATGTCAATGTAGAATTGACTAATCTTTTGACAAAATGCACTTTATTTGTAATTGAGTAGATCTAGGATGTGTTTAATACTTCAAGGAACAAGGTTTCAAGTCCAAGTGTCAAAGCCATGCAAATCTGTCCAAGAGTCAAGTGAAGAAGTGTTGGATTTTAAAGCTTGACAGCTAGCTTGATAAATAGCATCTATCGAGGTTTAAAAAGACAGCTTTTGCCCGATGCTTGACAACTGCTCGATAGATACCCTATCTATCGAGATTTAAGAAAATCAATTTTTTAGATCTGATTTTACTCCAATTCATGTGTACATGTTTAGGCTTTTTTTTCTCATAACCCTAAACATATATAAAGATTATTTTAAAGGCCATCACAGCTATTGCAAGTGAGTGCAACTTGATGCAAAGGTTTTTCACAAGCATATTGTGATCGGAGACAATTTGCCCTAGTTCATCTTTCTCTTTAAGAAGTTGCTGCATTTATACGCTGTAGGGTTTTGTAACCAAGGAGCTTCGTGATCTTGATTGTGTTGATGAACTGAAGAACTTTGCAGCCAACATCCTTCTCAAGTTGGTCATTAGTCACGTACTTGGATTTGTGCATCAATTGGTTAGTCATGTACTAGGAGCCGTGCATTGAAAGGAGAGATTGTCACTACAAAACAAGTCTAATTGGGTATTGGGGTAAGAGTTCAATTGTAGGTTGGTATAAGGTACTGGGATTCCTTGTAACCTCTTATTGTGATAATAGTAGATTCTCGGGAGTGGTTACCTTAAAATCACCAGGTGGGGTTTTGCCTCGGTGGTTTTCCCCATTCGTAAACAAATCACTTGTGTTAAATTTATTTTCCGCTACATTTAACTTAGTTAGTAATTTGTTTGTGCTACCACTCTATTGCATGTTAATTAACTTAATTAATTCACTTGGCTAATTAATTGGTTAATTTATCTTAAGGGGTCAATATATTCTTGGCCTATCAAAACCCTTGACTTCTACTACAAGTAGGAGACTTGTCTTGTACACAAATTAGGTGTGGGCTTGGACTTACTATATTGGGCTAATATGTCTAATATATTTTTAACAAAATGAAAAGAATATATTTTAATTCCTAAACCTTTTTAAATTTTTTTTCTCTTTTCTAACAAAAAAAAAAAAAAAAAATCCTATCTCATGTTCAAAACCAACACAAATATTAATATAGCAAATCCTCTATGGTTCACACCATTCGCCACAATTTTTATCATAACTTCATGTGGTAGATTATCACAACTTCATGTGTTAGATTATGAGTGATAGACAAAGGACAATCACTTTCAAATAATTTCATAATTGAGAAAAAGTTGTGAACACATAATTGTTTTCTACCACTCACAATTAACCCTATCGGAGATCTTTGAACTTTCTCTTAATCAATACAAACAATAAGTTTAGGTACATACCTTTTTTCACAACTAGTGACATAACTTGTTCTTATTAGTGTATAATAAAAGTTGTGTAAGTTATGGACCCTAATAAAATAATGTCACTATAATCACAACAAGCCAACAATTATAAAAAAAATACAGTACATCTCTAACATTACTCAAACCAAATAGTACTAGACTTTGGTTTGGGTCCAAAATCTTATTGGGTTAATAAAGATCCACCCAATCTCACCCTTCGAGCTATTAGCTGAAACATAAGGCCCAAGTGTTATAGATTTTAGGATGTCAACACAAAGGTGAAACTACATATAGACCAAGTAGTTTTATTTATTTATTTATTTTATGTTATATACAAATATAGAAATTATATTATAGCATAATCTAAGTGTATATATGTGTGAAGCTCCCATCTGAAGACTTGAACCCCAGCCCTCATTGTTCACACCCCACAAACACTTATACTTGTGGAGTGACCAAGTAGAAATTTTAGAAATTCTTTATTAGTGCCTTATTAATAGATAAGATTTGAAATCCGGGGTTTAAAAAAATCATACTTAACCCCTAAAATTGAAAACTTTCCCCCTAAGATATGAAATTTTTGGTCATTAGCAATATAATTTTCTAACTGAACATCATTATCAATTAGATATTTTATAAACTTCCATTAATTCTTAATTGTAAGAATTAAATCATCAATTTAGTGAGCATGTAGATCAATTGCTTATTCTTAGCCAGCATCCTTGAAAGGCATATGAGTATTTCTAGAATTGATGGTGTTTATTTGTTAGGGAATATAAAGTATTATCCATAAGAGTTCAAATCATGAAAAACTATTATTGAAAATGGTAATTCACGGTTATGAGCATAAACTACTATGCCATTTGAATTTCAAAAGCAACTTATATAACTAGTAAAGACCAAATAAATTAATTTTTTAAATATTTGCTAGCTTTCAAAGTTGTAGTATTTCTGCTTACTCAATTTCTAATACAACCATGAAACGAGAAATTTCAATTATAAATATTGTCAAAATTATATTTAAAATAAAATAAAATTTGATATTCTAACGAGAAATTTCAATTATGAATATTGTCAAAATTATATTTAAAAGAAATGAAATTTGATATTCTAACGAGCTTTTTAATTTTATATATTAAAAAGGTAAATTTGTAGAGATCAATATATCTATTTAATGTTTTTAAATTTTTTTTTTATATTCTTACTTTATATCTGTTTTCTTAATTGTTTTGAATTTTAGTAAATTTCTTCTTCTTAAGTGGTCAAGTTCCCCCCCCCCCCCCAAGTTTTGGCCCCAAAAAATTAAATTCTGGTCCCATCCTAATGGCAACTTTACATTAAAAAAAAAAATTATACCCATAATTATTCTTATATTAACATGTTTTGTCTGCCTTAAAAGAAATATTGAACATCTTGACTTGAGAATTCCAATAATTTGAATTCAACAAAAATAATAGTAATTCATGGACATGACAAAAAACCACAATAATTTCATAATATTCCTAAATTACCATGCTAAGTGCTAACTCAAACATGGGCCCATCATAAACTCCAATTAGTTTTTTTTTTTTTTTAATGATGTGGCATACTAATTTGGAAATGTTGGAAATTGTTATGGCTTTGGTTTTTTCTATAGCATTACTCCAAAAATAATATTGGTCCCCCAAACATAATTCCTAATCCGTTAAAAAAAATACTAACAAAAAAAATTAGGCCAAATAACAGCAAAAATAATCAAAACAACAACAAATGAACAAAGCATTAAACAAAAAGCTCATTCAAAAATCAAAAAATAAAAACACCTAATCATTCAGATTCATAACTTGTTTAACCAATTACATAAAAATAATCTCTAATTTCATTTCTTTTCTAAAAAATGATATCAAGAGAGATGTTGTGGTTGTGAGTTTTCCTTGGCAATACCAGCAACTTCACTCTCCATGGCTTTATGTTCTATCATGCAATAATTTCAAAATATGAAAACTCTTAAAAGGAAACTGTAAAACTTCAAGTATTTGTATGTGTATGTGTTTTTGTTATGTCGATGTATTCAAGTTCTTCTTATACTAGATTTTGTATGATTTAAATTTCCTAATGCCTACCCTAGAAACAATTTCTATAGCCGTGACTGTCACATCCATATATCAATAGTGAAAGCATAGGGTTCAATACTTCAATATTGTGGGATAAACTGCACGACTTTGATTTTCAAATCACATATGCCTTTTATGTTTGTGCTTGATTAATAAACGTGTTTGAAAATTATCTCAAATTCCTAATTAGATTTGGTTTAGTTTTCCTTGACCACCCTGATTAACAAATAGAGCCGCCCATGAGATCTTGGGGTGTTATTTGCCCCACAAAATGTTGAAATAAGATGTCTGGGTGCAAAATAGTAAAAACATCGAGATGATATATGAAAGAACCGTACTATTTTCGCCAAACAAAATATGAAATAAGAATGACATCAGGAGAAACAAAATAAGTGAATGCATGCATACATGTTATATCTACCTGAAGAATGATTATGATCAAGTGGATTAAGGAGCTTCCCTCTGGATAGACCACCAATGTTGTTAATACTTGAAGGCAACTCCTCTACACTGGAAGCGTGGAATTAATTGTTGGTTGGAGGGAAGAAAAGTTTGAGAATCAATGGAATGGTGAATGATTCCAATGCCCAAGTGTGTTTAAATCTTAATCAAGCAGTCAAAAAGAGCCAAAAAGACTTATTAAAAAAATATATAAAAAGTATTCCAAAAGCTGGATTACGTAATTGATATTCGCTACTTGTTTGTTTGTCATTTGGAAAGGAATCGTAGGTTGAGATAAAATTTAGTTATAATACCAAGGAGTAGTACATTAATTTCTTTAATGAAATTCAAATACATGAATGCATTCCTCAATAAAATACAAATAGTGTTACCTAAAGGCACAGTTAAACATCTAATGACATCGAATTTAACTATTCATGATCATTGCAACTATGTGCAATATATATATAGTTAATGGACTATTTTAGAACAGATTTGATACCACTTATATAAGAAATATATAAAAAGTTGTCAAAAATCATTTTTTCCCCCAAAAAGGTTTCTAACATCCATTAACTTTTCTCATTAATTTAATTAAGAATGTAATATACTACACCTAAGATACTGTACGTAAGTTTTAACATATTTTATCATCTAATTATCTTTTTATCAATAATAATATCTCATGCAGAAATTATTAATATGCTACTTTAAATTTTACAAATTAATGTAATAATGAATTTAATTGATTGATTTCAACAAAATAACAAACGAATGTTGAAATTAATTTTTTATGATTAGTAACATTCAGTATATAAGAGTTATATATTAATATTTGTAGTATTCTTAATATTACTCACCTGTAACCTCTTTCGGTCCAATCCTTGTTGATCTCGTTGGAAATATTTTTGTAAATGAAAAATTCTAAGATCAGAAGGGCATTGGTTTCACAAATCGTCATATAAATAATTGTAAATCATTTGGAAAGATCAAAGAATCTTTTCCTTGTCCGAGCCATTGGTCTTTTCCCTGTCCGAGCATGTAATTGCTAAATCTCGGGGGGGACCTACTAAGTCCCCGGACGTGATGACTTCCTTACTTTTTTTATAAACATTCACTCTTTAGTCTTTGCTTTTTCCCAAAGAATGGCATCTTTTATATACAGAGATGCAAGATAATAAAAAGTAAGTAATAAAATCGTACATTTGTTTTATCCTATGCATGTGAGTGTGTCGTACTACCAATATTCGGGTGGCCTAGTTGGTAAGATGCCGGGTTATCAAGTCTCAAGAATTGGGTTCGAGCTTCAAACAACTAATTGTGTGTTGGTGCTCCTTATATCCCATCTTCATCTCAAATGGTCCAAAGAATAATAAATGAGTTTCTCACAGACCGGGAGTATGGAATCTCGCCCGAGAGCAAGTAGGGTACTATTATGGTCACGTTTAAATAAGGAAGCCACACTAGTGACCACCTCTACCCTTTTTTTGTTTACAAAAAAAAAAGTGTGTCGTACTTTTATTTTTCTATTTTATAAAATGGTTCAATTTAGACATTGCCTTAGGCCTCGAATTTCCTTGGGCCACCCATGCCTAAGTTCATGTGGTGGGACTGAGAAAGTGCGTGGAGGCATAAGAAATTAAACGGGAACTTCAACGTGGTTGCATGCTTGTACAAAATAGAGGGACAAAATGGGCTTTTGCCCTTTTCGGGCAAATTAATTAGCCTTTTGCCCTTCTTCCCAAACTAAATAGGAAAAT
>JAOWBE010142000.1:0-17804 GCA_028566155.1 Quercus phellos
GCCTACAGTGGTGGGTTTTGCTTTTGGGTTTGTTTGATTTGGGATGTGGGTTTGTTTGATTTGGTTGTGTTTTTTGCTGTGCCGATCTCTCTAGTTGTGTGTGTTTTTTTTTTTTTTTAATTGAGGTGGCGTTGGTGGGTTTGTGCCGGTGGTGGTTGTCGGTGCTGTTGCGGCAGTAGTGGTTGTGCCGTTGTTGTTAAGGATGAGGATGATAGGAAGTAATTAATATATTATTTTAATGTGTAAAAAATATTATTTTAATATATAGAATTGGAGTATAGAACATCTGATAAATGGTATGTTGTAAAATGATGTGTTAAAATGATAAAGTAGGTTTTTGATGTGTTAAAATGAAATTTTTTATGAGAGAGCTGATGGGAATGCTCTTAGGCAAGAATTTGGGTTGTACATGGTTTAAATAAGTGATTCAACAGCTTCTGAGGTAAGATTGATATCTCCACAAGTACTAAACAAGGGTCCTTTGGTTGGAGGTGGAATAAGGAGCATAGAAATAAAATGAGAGAAAAGTGGAGAGGAAATATTTTTAATAGGTGCTTAGTTGGAAGGAGAAGAGGAATAAAAATTGGTGGGGCCCAGATGATTTCTCTCCTGGTCCACTAAAATGTTTTCTCCCCAAATTAAAAAAAAAAAAAAAAAAAAAAAAAAAAAAAAAAAAAAAAACAAGAGAGAAAATGTTTGGACTAAAACACTCTATGCTACAATGTGCTTGGTTTTCTAATTTGTTACTTTTTTTTTTATTATCTAGTATGAACATGAAAGTAAATTTATTCAAATTACATTTTTTTTATCCATTTACTTTTCCACCCCCAAAGCAAACACCATGAGAGGAAAACTAAGAATTTTTTTCCCAATTAACCTTAAATTGTTAACAATTTCGTTAGTTGTTCGGTTTTGAAACAATGTGGGAAACTAGCATCTCAAGTTTTTAAAACTCGAGATCAATGCAGAGCTCGAGCTTCTAATACTCGAGTTAGGGATTTTTCATACAATGAGGTGGACAAATTTTTCCACGTGGATATTGAGTTTATAAAAAACTTGAGTTATAAAAACTCGTTTTTTGACCGCTTAAAACCTACAATCCAGACCTCACTCGTCACTCTCCTTTTCAAACACTTAAACTTTCAAACACTTACTCACTCATCACTCTGAAGCTTTCAAACACAAACTTCCTCTTAGACACCCAAATTAGTTACTCTCACACTCACTCTCACACAACCAAATCTGTCACTCTCACACTCACTCTCAGACATCCAAATTTGTCCTCCTTCAGACACAGAAACCCACCCAAATCACTCACTCTCACCCTCAAACACTCTCCTTCTTCAAACACTCTCGTCCTTCAAACACCAGGGGCCACACATTCATACAACCAAACATCGGAGACGCTTTCTCACTCTAACGAAGACACTCCTCTCATCAGTGGCCCAAAGACCTTCAGTCAAAATCCTCCTTAAGGTATATTCCTTGATTTCTATGTTTTTTAATTTTTCATCAAAGGTTACTTGTCCAGTTGTCTTAGAGTTGTTTGTCTTCAGCTGCATTAACTGTTATCTAGATCATTTAGTGATGTAAATCTAGAAAGGAATTTCACTTTAGATAAGTGATCTTTGTTCCTTGTATTTGCTAATTACAAAGTAATTTATACAAATTTCTGTAATTTTGAATAATTACAGTGTCTACAATATGCAGTAGATTTTGCAGAAATATGAATTTGGCTTTGTCAAATTTCCCAACTCTCACCTTAAATTGCACTCTTCATCATTTTTCTGGCATGCTTCACACCAATACCCAGACCCCAAAGCCTCTGTCACTTTCTTGTTGCAAGTTTTGCAAGCCCAGTACCACGTTGCCTGAGCAGGCTTGATGAAGCTTACGTATCCTCTAATGCTGAAAAATACAGGCTAGCCAATGCAAACACAAAGTTCAGATCACTAAAACTGAATGTCTAATGTCAAGACAAAACCAACCTTAAGTTTTTTAATTTTAAACTGCAACAACATGTGAACTTCTTAAAACATTACAAAATTTCTATAGATGGAGACATTCCCTTTTGAAAACCACTATCATCACCACTCTAATCATATAAAACGACTATAAAAAAGAAAAATCTATTTCAACAGGGACTTATATACACTTATTTTCCTATGAAACCATCACATATCAAATTCTTTAAGGAAATTTCTTTACAGTGAAGAGCTACTGATATAATACCTTTTCCTCACCCAAGGATGGGTTCTTCAGTATGTGAGAAAGAGAGACCCGGTCAGAGTACATTGACCTTGAACCACTCTTTGATGATGGGCTCATACCAGAACTGACAGATGCCATTGGACTTTCTTTACCCTCAGAATCATACCTGTCCATAAAAAATTAGAGTTAAAAATCACAGCTAAAAGGCAAGACAAGATGGCGATAGCCTTCTGGCAATTACATAACAGGATCTCAACTTCTTTGCTTCAGGTAAATCTGGATTTATAAGCACAACACCTTCTGCTCAGTGTTGACAAAGATACACCTAAAAACATGTAGAGCATGCATAATGAGTTGAACCCCATTTTCCTTTCTTTCTAGAGAATACCAATAGTTGCAACTGAATTAAGCTTAAAAGTTAAAACTAGTTTTACCTTGAAATTCCCCAACTTTAAGGGATTTAATTGCAACTATAGGTGATTTATCTGCAATATCTAGCAATTCCTGCCCTACACTTGTTGCAAGGTCATTCCACAAGGAGACCACAACTGTCTTTTTCCTGCAATTCAGGTATTCATGGTTTCAATACAACACACAAGACAAGAACATAAAAAATAGCAGTCAGCACCAAGTATAAACTCACTTCTTATCGGCAATAGTAATATCACGCTTTGGGATAGTGATGATGCTTAGAAAATCAACAGTGAGACACACGGCAAACATGCGATCACAACGATACCTGCATGACACAAAAAGAAAGGACCTTACAGAGAGTACCGGTGTGGTGCCGGCCAAATACCCTCCAAAGGTCAAGTTAGAACTTCTCACAACTCTAGAGTGCTAGAGAGGGGTTAATTATGCGTACTTTGGTTGGTGAGGGTATTGGGGCTTTTATAGTAGTAGGGCATGAACATTCCCTAGTCGGATTAGGAGTATTTTCCTTTTGGGAACCTTCTTGGAGCGTGATTTACGGGATCCTTTCCTTATGAGAATCCCTTTGTATTCGATGATGCGTGGGGAGCAAGTTATTTCACGATACGTGGGTGGCAAGCAAATATTTAATTAATGCCGTCAACTTGAAATGATCCTCCAGCTCCAATCTCGTCATTTCATGAAGGCGTCAGCCTACTAAAGGTGTCAGCCTTTTGGAAACGTCAACCTTTTGGGAGCTCTTTAAGGCTTCCCATGGCCAATGACGAACAGATGGGAGCTTTGCTGACGCGGCATTCCCGTCAGCCAGTACCGTCACTGTCGCCCTATGTGGTCGTTTGTCTACTCTTTTTGGTCCCTATATCAGTTGCCCCCTATTCCATAATTTCGTCGGTTATAAACTAACGGTTTTATGGAGTCTTGTCGAATTACCATTTTGGGCCTAGAGAAGCGGGAAAGTCAATTGTTGAACTCCTCGTCCCGAGATGCATTTAATGCTCCGAACACATGTCGTCCATTTATTGGCCCTGTTCCTGACGAAGGCGTCGCTTCGTCTTCCATGCGTTTTTCCCTCCTATATATACAGTGCTCCTTCCTCATTCTTCTTCATTTCATCTTTGCTGATTATTGAGAGAGATACCGTCGCTTGTTACTCCATCATTTTAGCTTCCGTCAACATTTCTTCCGTCACCTCATACTCCGTCAATTTTCAGGCCTTCCTTCAAAGTATCTTTTAACAGTAAGTTTCCATTTCCTTGCATTTTTTGTTTGTAGTTAAATAATTCTTTTAGTGAGGACGCTAACTTAGGTGCTTAGATTGAATCCGTCACTTGTAGGTAGTCAGATGTCAAGTGACATGATGAGTGAGGAGTCGTCAGTCCGCGAAAGAGCGGGCTACGATGAGGCCTTCGGTTCAGGTGTTGAGTCTGAGGATTTCTCACCTTCGTCAGGGAGAGAGACGTCAACCCAATCCCTCGACGACGAGGATGAGTGTTATGCTGAGGAGAGTGTGGAGGTAGAAATTGAAGTAGGAAAGGAGGAAAGTTGGGTTAACGGTGGAGATGCCCCTGACGGGGAGGAGGGTGACGATGACGAGGGTGGAGAAGGATCTAGCGAGGAGGCCTCAACAGGTCTTGGAGATAACCGTCCCATTATTCTTCCTGCGGAGTGGGCCGTCAACAAATTTCTACCATCAATGAGCGATAAAATTTTTAGTGAACTGCGCGTTAGGTACCAGATCCCAGAGCACATCCCAATTCGTCTCCCTTATGAGAATGAAAAGTGTTACACGTGGAGGACAGTGGACGTTGGGATGTACAACGCTATGTTTGCTGCCGAACTTAGGCTTTCGCTGACGGCACTTCACCATCAGCTAGTTAACTACTTAGGTCTATCCGTCAGCCAAATTGCTCCTAATGCTTGGACAACTTTTATTGGAGCAGAGATACTGTGGGGAAGTCTAAGTGGAGGGAACTGTCAGCTCACACTAGACGAGTTCTTTTATTGTTACAGACATCATCATATATCTTCCTCCAAGGGGACATATCATTTTGCTGTCAGGGAGAAAGATTTGAAGTTGGTGTCCGATATGCTAGATTCCAATAGAAACTGGAAGAGCAGGTTCTTCTTTGTTGAGGGGATGGATTGGGTGTGTCGTGAGAAAGAGTGGGCGACGATGTCTCATGGCTATTTTGACAAAACATGGGCTTACATCAAGGAATCAGGTTAAAAACGTCAGCTGCCCCTTTACTTATTTTATTTTGACATTTCTAACACCGTCTTCTTTTTTGTGATTACAGCTGATGCGCGTTCCAGCATAACTGACGAGCAATTGGGGTTTATCCAACGGATTCTTGAAATCCCCTTGGATTAAAGAAAGTGCTGGGACTTAATCAACCTCAACACCCTCCATTTGTACTGCAGAGGTCCTGATCCGTCGCCCGAAACTCGGAAGTTAGGCGAGTACTCCCGTCGGTGTAAGTGAATTTTTTTTTTACATCACTTATGGAGCTGACATCTTGTTTTTCCTGACGTCTTTTGGTTTATTTTGTAGAGATGGACGTTGCCAAGCAAAGGATTAGGGCAGCGGCGGTCTGTAAGAAGGAAGAAAGGCTGATGAAGGGGGCAGAGGAGGGAGACTCGTCAACTCCCAAATCCGTCAGCAAAGCTTCCAAAAGAAAAGCTGATGGAGATGGCGCCCGTCCATCCAAGAAGACCGTCTCCATCCCAGGTGACGCCTCCTCGAAGGGGAAACTGGCCCTTAAGCCAAGCCATGGCGCAGGCAATGGGGCAATGACATCCTCTAGTCCCATCCTTGAGGGCCCAAGTTGCCTCCTGACCCACAAGGCATATGCCGTCGGGTAGGTAGGCTCCTTTATGAAGCTGACAGCTCTCGAGCCTTATGACTTGGTGGGGATGGAGGATTTGGAGGGGCCAGTCCTTTTTGGTATTACCAGGGTATGTTTGCTCTTTATTGACTCAGTTTGGTTTTATCTCCTTTTTGCCTGACTAACGTCTGCGCTCTTCTCTTTGTCAGGCCTTGGTCCGAGTCAAGGCTCTTCAGGAATGTTGCCTGGGCAAGGAGGAGACCGTCACTCGTGTCAAGAAGCACAATGCTACCCTGATGAACGAGTAAGGTCAATACGAGGATGCCATGCATACGTTCAATAAGGAGGTGAAGGAGCTAAGGGAGAAGTTAGCAAAGGTAGGCTCTCAAAAGCAGAAGCTCTAGAGGAGGTGGCGGCTTTGCGAGAGAAGGCAGAGATGGCTGGAACTGATGCCATCCAGAAGTTCAACACATCGCAATCATTCATTAACTTTTGTGCTGAGTACTACGGCATTGGTTTTGATGATTGCCTCAAGCAAGTGGCATTAGCTTTCCCGAAGCTGGACTTGTCTGGGATTTCTATGGATGCGCCTAAGCCGATGACGCCTACTAGGGACATCACCCCTGATGATGACGTCGTCTTAGAGTCCCAGCCTTCGCTCGTGGCTGACGGCGGCGTCGTTCTAGCCCAGCCTGCAATTACTCCTCTAACTCCTATTTCCAATACCCCCGAGCCAACTATTGATGCTGACGGCGCTCTTCTCCAAAAAAGTGGTGGGACTCCTGCTGACGTCCTCGACGTGTGACGTTTATTGTATTTACTTCAAGAATATTAAGAACATTGTTTTAAGTGCCCTTTTTGATTTTTGGGCTTTTGTATGTAAACAATTTATTTTATGTTTTGATATTTCTTCTTGTTTTGATATGTTGCCTATGGTATCATTTTTACTAGTTCTTATTTCTGTTTGCTTATGGAACTGTTAGCTTTATTAGCTGTCTTTCACGCTTATTCTCTCCGTTCAGCATTTTGTAGCCTTGCCCATCTATGGGGTTCTAAAAATTTAGGGCCGTTGCTAAGATTCTGTGAATCCGTCAGTCTTGCCATTATAGACTTTAAGGGGCCGTTGGTTTTTAGGCTTATCTCTGTTTGGGACTTCCATTTTTATAGGGTCTTCGGGTTTAAGGCTTTACCCAGCTGGATTTCATTAATCCGTTAATTTTGCAGGGGCTGTTGGCCTGCTTAGTCGTCGGCCTAATAATAGACTTCGTAGGTCCGTTACTTCAGTGAAGGCCGCCGGCTTATTAAGCCTTGCTTTTATTTGAGGCTTTAGTGAACTTCTCACTTTTTGGCCGTCAACCTAATTATAGGCTTTCTAAGTCCATCACTCTTGTGAGGGCCGTCGACTTTACTTAAGCCTTGTATTCATTTGAGGCTTTAGTGAACTTGTCACTTTTTAGCCGTTAGCCTAATTATAGGCTTTCTAGGTCCGTCACTCTTGTGAGAGCCATCGGCTTTACTTAAGCCTTGTATTCATTTGAGACTTTAGTGAACTTGTCACTTTTTAGCCGTCAGCCTAATTATAAGCTTTCTAGGTCCGTCACTCTTGTGAAGGCCGTCAGCTTTACTTAAGCCTTGTATTCATTTGAGACTTTAGTGAACTTGTCACTTTTTAGCCGTCAGGCTAATTATAGGCTTTTTAGATCCGTCACTCTCGTGAGGGCCGTCGGCTTATCAAGCCTTGTATTTATTTGAATTTTGTCCGTAGAAACTTGGCTATTTTCTGAATAAACTCCTCTTATTGCCATGCATTTGTAAAAAAAGTAGTTCTTTAAAACAAAAACTTGCCCTTTTTGGGCTTTGAAAAGTTATTGTAACGAAAACTAAAGTAAAATAAAGAAACTGAGGAGTGCAGCTATAACTAAAAAATAAAGGGGGTGTTGCTTCTTCACGTCATCCTTTTCATTGGTAGTACTTTCGCAAGTGCTCGGTGTTCTATGGATGTGGCAACTTCTGTCCATCTATCGTCTCCAAGTAGTAAGTGCCCTTCCTTTGCCATGTCGTGATTCGGTAAGGTCCTTCCCAGTTGGGGCCGAGCTTTCCTTGCGTAGGGTCTCTAACAGCGCCCATGACCTTCCTTAGGATGAGGTCTCCTACCTTGAAATCTCTGTGTCGGACCCGGGAGTTGTAATGCTTTGCCATGTGGTCTTGGTACCGTGCAAGCCTTTGTTCTGGTACTACCTTGACTTCATCTATTAGATCGAACTGAAGGCGTATGGCCTTGTCATTCCTTACTTCGTCGTGGTTGTCTACCCTGTAGCTTGTGAGTTCGATTTCTGCTGGGATGACCGCTTCATTTCCATATGTCGGCCGGAATGGTGTCTCTCCCGTAGGTGTCCTTACCGTCATCCTGTACGCCCATAGTATGCTCGGCAATTCCTCAGGCCATATGCCCTTTGCCCTCTCGAGTCGAGTCTTGATGATCTTGAGCAAGGATCAGTTCTTAACTTCGACTTGCCCGTTGGCTTGTGGGTGGGCAGGGGAGGAGTAGTGGTTCCTAATTCCTAACTGTGAGCAAAAGTCCCGGAATGAGTCGTTGTCGAATTGTTTGCCATTGTCCAAGACTAAGACCCTAGGAATGCCAAATTTGCATATGATGCACCTCCAAACGAAACTCCGTATGTTCTTTTCCGTAATGGTGGCCAGGGCTTTAGCCTCCACCCACTTTATGAAGTAGTCAATCCCTACTACCAGGAACTTCAGCTGTCGGATTGCTGTAGGGAATGGTCCCATAATGTCTAGTCCCCATTGAGCAAATGGCCAGGGAGCCATTATCGGAGTCAGCTCTTCGGTTGGTTGCCTAATAATGTTGCTGAACCTCTGACATTTGTCGCAGGTCCTAACATAAGCTTCGGCGTCCGCCTGCATGGTAGGCTAATAGTATCCTGCTCGTACGAGTTTGTGAACCAGCGACCTTGATCCTGAGTGGTTTCCGTAAATCCCTTTGTGTATCTCTCTCATGACATAATCCGCCTATTCATTACCTAAACACCTCAGGTATGGGTGGGAGAAGCCTCTTTTGTACAGGACGTCTTTTATCAAGACGAACCTTGCTGCCTGGACCTTTAGCTTTCTTGCGGCTTCCTTCTCATTCGGCAAAATGCCGTCCTTCAAGTATGAAGCTATTATTGTGGTCCAATTGCTTTCAGAACCTATTTCTTACACTTCGCTTGAGTTTATTAGTGGAGAAAGTTAAACAAAAGAAAGTACATTACCATGTATGATCATGTGTTCTGCTGAAGCAGCCTTGGCAAGGCAGTCGGCTTGCTCGTTCTCTCTTCTGGTGATCTGGATGATTTTGGCCTGCAAGTCGTCTACCTTCCTTTTCACTTGATCCAGGTATAGTTTCATCCTTTCAACTTTGCACTCGTAATCACCATTTATTTGGTTGGTAATGACTTAGGAGTCGCAGTAGATAACTACGCTTGTGGCTCCTGCGAATCTAGCGAGGTCAAGGCCTGCTACTAACGCTTCATATTCTGCTTCATTATTGGTGGCGGGGAAGTCGAGACGAATCATGCATTCAACTACATCTCCTTCAGGTAACAGTAACACTACGCCACCCCCCCCCCCCCCGACCTGTCTATTAGATGATCCACCCATGTGCACGCTCCACTGATTAGGTTCTTCTACCCCCTTGTCCTCGTCATGAGTAAATTCTGCTATGAAGTCCACGATGAACTGCCTTTTGATAGCGGTTCGAGGACGATATTGAATGTCGAACTCGCTTAGTTCTATGGCCCAGAGTGCTAATCCTCCAACGAGGTCAGGGTTGCTCATAGCTCGCCATAAGGGCCTGTTGGTTAGGACGACTACCGTGTGGGCTTAGAAGTATGGCTTGAGTTTGCAAGCTGCCATCACTAGTGCGAAGGCTAGTTTCTCCATGGGCAGGTACCTTTCTTCTGCTCCACGAAGCGCCTGGCTGGCGTAGTACACGGGTTTTTGCACTTTTTCCTCTTCTTTGATCAAAGCTGTGCTAACGGCGGCAGGTGAAATGGCTAGGTAGAGGAAAAGTTCTTCACCTAACTGTGATGGACTTAGCAACGATGGGGCAGAGAGGTAAGCCTTCAATTCTTCGAACGCCTGCTGGCATTCGTTCGTCCATTCGAAAGACTTCTTCAGAGTGCGGAAGAAGGGTAAACATTTGTCCGTTGCCCTCGATACGAACCTATTCAATGCTGCCACTTTCCCGTTGAGGCTTTGTACTTCTTTTACATTTCTCGGGGGCTTCATCTCCATTATGCCCAAATTTTATCTGGGTTTGCTTCAATCCCTCTTTGCGACACCATAAACCTTAGAAATTTTCCCGCCGTCACTCTGAAGGCGCATTTTCCTGGGTTGAGCTTCATATTATAAGAGCGAAGGGTGTCAAATGTTTCTTTGAGGTCTTTCAAGTGATCTTCCTCCCGTCGGCTTTTCACTAGCATATCGTCCACGTAGACCTGTACATTCCTTCCAATTTGTGGTGCGAACATTCTGTTCATGAGCCTTTGATATGTCGCGCCTGCATTCTTTAATCCGAAGGGCATTACCCTATAGCAGAAGAGGCCTTGACTGGTTACAAATGAAGTTTTCTCTTGATCATCTTTGTGCATCCGAATTTGGTTGTAACTCAAGAAGGCGTCCATAAAACTTAGCAACTGATGCCTGGCTGTAGAGTTTACTAGTACATCGACTCATGGGAGAGGATAGCTGTCTTTGGGGCATGCTTTGTTGAGATCGGTAAAGTCTACGCACATCCTCCACTTCTCGTTAGTTATTTTAACCATTACCACGTTCACCAGCCAGTTGGGGTAGTACACGTCCCTTATGAAGCTCGCTTCCTGAAGTTTGCGGACCTCTTCTGCAATGACTTGGTCTTGTTCTAGGGCGAACACTCGCTTTTTCTGTCGAATGGGAGGAAAGGAAGGTGACACATTTAGCCTATGTATGATGACTAATGGATCTATTCCAGGCATATCCTCGTGGGTCTAGGCAAATACGTCTCGATTGCTTCTCAGAAAAGCCGTGAGTTCTTGGCAGATGGCGGGACTGGCGAGAGTCCCAATTTTGGTGGTTCGTTCGTGGTCCGAGTCGTTAAGAAGCACCTCTTCAAGTTTCTCCACAGGTTCCATCGCAGTTCGGTGTTCTTCTATGTTCATTGCCTGTAGGTGGTCATCTATTTCCATTATGGCTACATAACATTCACGTGCGGCCACTTGATCTCCTCGCTATTCTCCCACACCGTAATCGGTAGGAAACTTAATCATCATATGGTAGGTCGAAGTTACGGCCTTCCATGAATTGAGGGTGGGTCGCCCAAGGATAGCATTGTAGGCAGATGAACAGTCGACCACCATGAATGTCACGTCCTTGGTGATCTATTGTGGGTAGTCGCCTACTACTACGGACAATGTGATTGCACCTAAGGGGAGTACCCTTGTTCCTCTAAAGCCGACGAGAGGAGCGTTCGTCGAGATCAACCATTCCCTGTCGATTCCCATCTGCTGGAATGTCGGATAGTACAGGATATCTGCTGAGCTTCCATTATCGACCAACACCCTGTGCATGTTGTAGTCTTCTATCTGTATGTTGACGACCAGCACATCGTCATGCGAGTGGTGAAGGCGTCTTGCATCCTCCTCCGAGAATCCGATTATGGGGCTTTCCCTTCGTGCTATCTTCGGTACCGAGCCTGTCAACTAAACATTCTGAACCATCCTAAGATAAATCTTCCGAGCCTTTTTAGATGACCCAGTGACTGTCGTTCCTCCCATAATCATTCTTATGTCCCCTATGGGGGGTCTCGGTCGCTTATTATCCCGTCGGGGGGTTCTGCTCCTGAGGGGGTTGATCCGTTCTCTCCTTTCTGATGAACCTCTGCAACTTTTCTTGTTTAATAAGGGCTTCAATTTGCTGTTTCAAATCATAACAATCGGCCGTGTCATGGCCGTGATCCCAGTGGAAGCGGCAATACTTATCCTTCGAGCGTCTGTTGGGATCTCCCTTTAGCTTCCCAGGGTAAGTCAGGGGTTCCTCGTTTTTAATCTGCATTAAGACTTGATCTACCAGGGCCGTTAGTGGGGTTAAGCTTGTAAATCTTCCCCCCGGGGGCTTGGGGCGACATTCGTCCCGTCGGTCTCCCGTCAGGGCCTTCTTGCGCCCTTGGTCTTTTCGGATATCATCCTGCCTTTCCCTTTTTCTAGGTTTCTCTTCCCGGGCTGACAGCGCGTCTTCAGCGTTCATGTACTTGGTGGCCCTGTAAAGCACTTCCGACATGGTCTTCGGATCATTTTTTTATAAGGAAAACAAAAACTTACCCTTTTGTAGCCCATTCGTGAAGGCTGCCACAAGTATCTTATCATCGACTTCGTCGATCAAGAGTACTTCCTTATTGAAGCGAGATATGTAGGATCGTAGCGTCTCGTCCTCTCGCTGTTTAATGCTCATCAACCAAGCTGTGGAGTTCTTGTATCTATGTCCACCAATGAAATGCGCGGTAAACTGAGCGCTCAACTCCTTGAAATTGCTGACTGAGTTGGGCGTTAGTCGGCTGAACCAGATTCTAGCTACTCCCTTCAGCGTCGTAGGGAAGGCCCTGCACATGATTTCTTCGGCCACGCCTTGAAGGTGCATCAATGTCTTGAAGGTCTCTAGGTGGTCTAAAGGGTCCTTAACTCTGACGTAGCTATCTATGTGCGGCAAGGGGAAAGAGTTGACGGGGGCAGTGAACGAGGAATCAGTGCGGTTGATGAGCGTTCATCATTACCCGTCAAGATCGCTGGATACCTGGGCATGTGTTAGCTTTGTTTTTTTTTTATTCTTCCTTTCCTGTTGCTGTGCTCTATTATATCATCAAGATCGCTGGATACCCGTCCTTTGAGAGCGTTCATCATTACCTCCATTTGTTCCTTCATCGCCTGCATCTCCGCGAAGACAGGGGGTGGAGTTGCATCCACGAGGGATGGGATGCTTACGTTTCGCCACTCTAGTCGGCTTGGGGCGTTACTTCTTTCTGGTCTTTCACGGTCTTGCCGCTCAGCACTGGAATCTCCCAAGTCTTCTGCAATATTATTGTTTGTCTTCCGATGTAGCTGCTCTTCCAAGACCTGGTTTTGCCTGGTGAGGCGTTCGACGACCGCAGTTAGGACTTGTACTTGCTTTTCTAGAGCAGTTGGTTGCGGCTTATCTTCCTGAACATTGTTGATGATTGCCATTGATCAAGTGAGTACCATGCAACTCTTTTGTCGGGAGAGCGTTAGCTGTGGCTTATGACACTACTCGATTTTTCCCACAGACAGCGCCAACTAATGATACTTAGAAAATCAATAGTGAGACACACGGCAAACACGCGATCACAACGATACCTGCACAACACAAAAAGAGAGGACCTAACAAAGAGCACCGGTGTGGTGCTGGCCAAATACCCTTCGAAGGTCAAGTTAAAACTTCTCACAACTCTAGAGTGCTAGAGAGGGGTTAATTATGCGTACCTTGGTTGGTGAGGGTATTGGGGCTTTTATAGTAGTATGCATGAACATTCCTTAGTTAGATTAGGAGTATTTTCCTTTTGGGAACCTCCTTGGAGCGTGATTTACGAGATCCTTTCCTTATGAGAATCCCTTTGTATTCAGTGAAGCGTGGGGAGCAAATTATTCATGATGCGTGGGTGGCAAGCAAATATTTAATTAATGTCGTTTACTTGAAACGATCCTTCAGCTCCAATCTCGTCATTTCATGAAGGCGTTAACCTTTCAGGATCTCTTTAAGGCTTCCCATGGCCAATGACGAACAGATGGGAGCTTGGCTGACGCGGCATTCTCGTCGGTCTACTCTTTTTTGTCCCCATATCAAATAGAATCATTGTTGCTCTTCCTCCGAATGCTCATTGTAGAAGAGACATTTTGAACAACACCAATGACATCTGAAATTTGTAGTCATAAACATTCATTATGCATGAAAAGAAAATACAAAACCATTTAACACAAATGGTAAGAGTGTGATCTTACCCACAAATGGTAAGAAAATACAAAACCATGTAATGCATTTATATAGTTGACTGATGTAATTTTTATTCTTATAATTATTCTTATGTCATACATAGTTTATTAAATTAAAATATATTTTTTTATACGTAATTTAAATGTATTGAATTTTGCCATACATGGCTTATGTCATACATAACTTATTAATTATTCTTATGTCATACATAGCTTGTTGCATTTGTATAGTTTGCCAAAAAATTTGTATTGAATTTGTTTTTTTTTTTTTTTGTTGGGCACGATGCTAGTTCTCTCATGTGTTATTTGGACTCTATCTAGTAACATTGGGGTCAAATTATGATTGAATTTACTTAGTTTCTTCATTCTTGTATGATTTTTTTTTTCATATGATATAATTAAATCTGCTTTTATTATATACTAGCGGCATACTCGTATTAAATCTGTTTTTCAAACATTCTCCTTACTTTGTAAAATCATCGATCATAAATGTTACGATGGGTTTAAATGATCTTACAATAGCACTCTTTGCAGTATGGACCCTTGAATCGGTGAGGAACCAGAGATCGTGCACCCTGGTCCCATTGATAATTCAATGTTGTTGCAACAACCAAAACATCAATCAACTAATATTTGGAATGGCGAGGTGAAATATCTGGTTCTAACAACCGCTTTAATTTTTACATTCTCTTTGACTTTTAGCAAGTTTTTTCAATGTTGTATATCTAGTTCTAATAACCACATAATTTTTATCGATTTTGCAGGACCTAGGCCCACTTGAATGCCATGGGCGCTCTAAGGAGGGCCTCATCTAGAAAGATAGATCATGGCCTAATGTCGGCCCTAGTTAAGCGATGGTAGTTGGGGACCCATAAATTCCATCTTTCACATGGTGAGATGTCAATCACCCTACAAGATGTGGAGGTCATTTTGGGACTTCTTATGGACGGTGAGGTATTGGTTGGGAGGGGGGGGGGGGTAGATGAATTTGTGTGCGAAGTTGCTTGGTTTTGAAGTTCTGGAGAATGACAAGAAAACTTTGGTGGGGCAAAGAATTCTCATTAGCCGCCTTGTTGAGCGCATTGCAGAGCCACTACCTCATGATGCAACGGAAATTCAAATACATTAGTATGCTCGGTGCTATATTTTAGCGCTAATAGAGAATACGATTTTCATGGACAAGTCGGGAGATAGGGTGCATCTAATATTCTTGGGGTTCCTGCGAAACTTTCATGATCCACCACAGTATAGTTGGGGTAGTGCTTGCCTGGCATTGTTGTACACAAAATTGTGATGGGAAAGCCATAAAGATCATTTGCAAATTGGTGGGGCGTTGCAATTGGTCCAATTTTGGGCATGGGCAAGGTTGCCATTCTTGCGCCCGAAGATAAAGCCCCCACCTGGATGTGATTATGGCCCATGGCTAAAAGCTCCACTTGCACTTAAGTTAGTATTTTCATAATATTCAGTGTGTTATATAATGTACTCTTCTTAGTAAGTAAGTGGTATTATCTTATCTTATGTTATTTGCTCATAATTGTAGGTGGGTGTGGGTGCCAAGCCCGAAGAATAAACCATCCGGCATGGCATTGGTCCACTATCACGAGCAATTAGTTAGAATGGAGCTAGGCCAGGTAATAAATTAATAATATCCAAAAAATCTGTTTGATTATGATGAATAAAGACTATTATTTTTATTTTTATTATCCACATTATTTTTTGTCTGGGAAAAAAAAACAAAATCAATTGATCAAGAAAATCAAGAGTACCACTCACCATTCTATCTTTATGTATATATCTTGTAGAAGCAAAGGTGTGTGTAATGTAAAAATAACTTTCATAATTAGGGAAAATATAAACATAAAAAATAATTTTGCCATGTTAGCTATAAACCAAAATTTGAATACAATTTAGATCTGGCCCAAAACTTGAGCAAAAGTTTAATATGCCATGCATATTAGATCCTAGTGAGTTATGTAAAAATAGGGGAAAAAATTAGGCTAAATCAAGGGCAACTTTTAATTGCTTCGTAATCTTTTAACTGTGTATCCAATTTTCTATCATTAGGGACTTATATATATATATATATAGGAAAACACAGCTATGAATATGATACGCTTTGGTGATTTCATGTCAAGAAACCTCTTATATGGACTAGGTTTACCATCTTCAATTAAGGAAGAGTGCAAGACGGAAATAACTTCCTCTGTTGACAGGATGTTTGCTTAAATATACAGAAATAAATTGAAAAATCAACAAACCATCTTAATTACTGATCATCAAATCAACAAAGAATCGGGTTTTTGCAAAAATTAAGGAGAAGGTGGGAAAAAAACTCTTTGGGTGGAAAGAAAAAATGCTTTCTATGGGGGGGAAAGGAAATTTTGATTAAAGTAGTCATGCAAGCAATCCCTACTTATATTATGAGTTGCTTCCAACTACCAAAAGGACTCTGTGAAGACCTAGAAAGAATGGAGAGGAATTTTTGGTGGGGTCAGAGAGATCAAGAGGCAAAAATGGATTTGGTCAGCTGGAGAAAAATGTGCAAATCAAAATCAGATGGTGGTATGGGTTTTCGCAACCTACAAGCCTTCAATTTAGCAATGCTTGCGAAGTAGGCATGGCGTATTATGACGAACCCAAACTCGTTGATTGCAAGAATTTACAAGGCCAATTACTTCCCCTTTAGTGATATTTTGGGTGCAAAGCTTGGATGCAGCCTTTCTTATGTGTGGAGAAGCATTTATAATAGCTTGGAGGTTATTCAGAAGGGTATAAGATGGAGGGTTGGAAATGGGAAGATGATACATAATTGGGAAGACAAGTGGCTGCCAAATCCCACTACTTACAAAAGTATGCTCCCCCCTACAAGATATTGGAGATTTTCCAATGGTGTCATCGCTAATTGATGAAGAAATAAGGCATTGGAAAGTGGAGATGGTTAAGAGGTTTTTTCTTCCTTTTGAGGTTGAAACCATCCTTAACATTCCCCTTAGCTATAATTTGCCGGAAGATAGCATAATTTGGTTGGGAAACAAACGAGGAGTTTTCACTGTTAGGAGTGCATATTATGTTGTGCTTCCTATTGTGGATAATTCTGAGGAGGGTGAGTGTTCAAGCTTGGATTCTAGGACTCGCTTATGGAAGAAGGTTTGGCAACTCAAGCTCCCTGCCAAAGTCAAAATATTTACTTGGAGGGCTTGTATAGATGGGCTGCCCACTAGGCTAAATTTGGCAAAGAAAGGACTAAATGTGGGGGCTGAATGTCCACTCTGTGAGAAGGCTGTTGAAAGTTCTAGCCATGCCTTAATTTATTGTAATAAGATTTGTGAGGTATGGTGGAATAGGCAGGATTGTCCAATAAATCTATTGGTTGTGAACAGGTGCTATGTGGACTTAGCCTTGGAAATATTAGATGCTGGCTCTCCGAATGACCTTGAGACTCTCTTTGTTACTGCGTGGGCTATTTGGTTTAACAGAAATCAAGTGGTTCATGAGTCTAAAAGCAGCCCCCATTCTCAAATCTGGAACCTGGCGGTGTGTACACAGGAGGACTACAAAAATACTGTTCTGTATTGTTGAGTTCCACAACAAGCCCCAGATGTTGGATGGGCAGTGCCTCCTCTGGATGTATATAAAATAAATGTTGATGGTGCTACGGCTGTGATTGGATATAGGTCCTCTGTTGGTGTGGTTATTCGAGATAGTAGGGGGATGGTTGTTGCTGCGGCTTGTAAGGTGCTGAATGGGAACTATGTGGCAGCTGTTACGGAAGCTTTTGTAGTGGATGAAGGGATTCGGTTGGCTATGGAGATGAAGCTTCAACGAATTATTGTGGAGTTCGACTCTTGTGGGGTGGTTGACGCTATTAACGAAAGCAGTTGCAATGGTGAGTTTGCAGTGGCGACTCCAAAAATTTTATCCAGGGTGTTCCTATTTCACTTTGAAAAAATTTCGAGTCATTTTGGTCTATTTTGGGACATTTCAGTAAATACTGGCTAAAATTCAAGAGCACTATTAACTCCTCCAACATGGGAATTTAACTTATCTTTCTGATTCCAAAGTTTGAATCCCTTCGTTACAAAAGTGTCACCTCCCCCTTGCTTACCAACATCTTGTCCAAATAGGTAGCAATAAAAACAGAATACTGCATCTTTGTCTATACTATATTCCAACCAGTATCTATCTTTATACCATTTGGATATAAATCGACGGGGCTTTCTAGAAAAATAAGATATAGGGTAATCATCACTGTGTAAAACAGGTTGACAAGGGCCTTTTGTTAAATAATATCTTCTTA
>JAOWBE010142063.1:0-17787 GCA_028566155.1 Quercus phellos
AGAGTTTTATTTATTTTACCATAAATAACAAATAAGAGTATCCTAATTCAAAATAAATAAATAAAACTAATTAACCCACACATTGTGCGGGTCATACACTAGTTTTAATTAATGTAGAAATTAAATTCATATTTCAAAATTAAAATCTCTATATTTTACAATGCCTCTATTTAAATAAATAAAAACATAAAAAAGCTACTTATTTTTATCTTTATGTTTTTTTTTTTATTATCCCCAAACAAGAAAAAAAAAAAAAATTTTACACAGTACTCGAGTTTACCAAACTCGAGTACTGTGTAATTTTTTTTTTTTTTTAAAAGGTACTCGAACCTGGTAGACTTGAGTACTGTGTAAATGGTACTCGAGTTTACAAAGCTCGAGTACTGCAAAAAAAAATTTTAATTGCACAAATCCAACTTAGCAGTGCCACGGTAGAAAACTAATGAGGAACTCGAGTTTTTGAAACTCGAGTTCTAGAAAAAGTTGTACTTTGCTATTTATTTCCGAAACAGTGTTTTTTTGCTAAAAATTTCCAAAAATTGTGGTATTGGGCCATTTTGGCCCAATTGTTGCTGCTGATATAGTGAAATGGTATCATTATGCTCGCGGGTCGTGAGTTCTTTGGGCTGAATTTTGTGGGTTATGGGCTTGAATTTGCTAGAGTATGAAGCTTGTGGGCCTTGGGGTCTGTTTTTGAGCTATTTCCATTTCGAAACAAGAATTTTCACAGGCCCAAAGATGTGTAAAAATTGTCCAATCTAGGCTCTAACACCATCCTATAAAAAAGGATCATACTTAAGAACCCCGAGGTTAGTAAGAGTACTAGTAAATTGGGATAGTTAATATGTCTAATATTTCTACATCTACAATTGGTTGTTTTCAAATGGCCAAGTTTCACAACATCATCTTAACACGGTAGATGCAAATGATGATAATGATGGGAATGAGAATGAACTATCTCTTCTGTCAATATTAAAATTAGGTTAAAATGTAAAACTAGTCCTCTAATTTTATTCAGATTTCATTTCAATCCTCTAACTTTGCTTTCATTTATTTCAGCCCTTTAAGTTTTAGATTTATTCAATTAAGGTCTTTCCGTTAACTTTTGTTAAAATATTTTGAAAAAAAAAAATCTGGAAAATATTTTTCAATCATTAATTGAATTTTTTTAATTTAAAAAATTTGAAGAAAATTCTATAAAATTGAAAAATTAACCACAACATATAACAAAAGTTGATGGAAAAGCCTTAATTGAATAAACTTAAAAGTTAGAAGACTGAAATGAACAAAAGTAAAGTTAGAGGACTGAAATGAAATCTAAAAAAACTTACAGGATCAGTTTTGCATTTTACCTTTAAAATTAATAGAATATTATTGTTCAAAAAATTTATTCAAATATTTAATTTAATGTGTTTATACATAAAAATGACTAAAAAGTAAGACACCTGAATTTTCCTTTTCACTACTTATTTCATTTTTAAAAATTAAAAGACCTAAAAAAACACTCATAAATAAATGTGCAAAATTGAAGAAAAGTATGGTTATTTGATAAAATGACTTAAGATTAAAAAATTAGACAGATCTTTTCTCTTTAAAAAAAAAAAGAAAAAAAAAGGAAAAGAAAAAAAAGAAGATATAGATGGCATGAATAAAACCGTGTGATTTTATTTAAGTGTTTTTGTTAATTTGGTATTTCTGTCGTAGTGGCCTGAAAGGGCACGGATATGATCTACAGGTATGGCAACTTTTATTACATTGTGCTTGTAAGCTAATGTGTCACCACTTACAAGTAAACAATTCAACATTTACTAATAAGATGATTAAAAGTTAGAACCCACTAATTATAATCATTATCACATCAATTTATAAGTTTTATTTAGTAAAATTTATAATATCTTTGACACTTTACAAACCGAAATTTTGTTTAGGTCATTAGTTTGACAATTTAACGATGTATCCAGTTATTCTAATAGCTCTGTCTTAGGGACTGTGTTTGCAGTTGGGACCACCCATCTTTGACACTACTTGTCTTGAGCAACAGACTTTTCACCGTATTGGCACCGACCTATCCCTAATCCCCATATCATGAAGTGAACACCCCCTTAAAATAAATAAATAAATAAAACTTTTCTTGCAAGGAACCGTCATGTATTGAAGTTCTTTTTCTAATATTATCACTCATTTTATATATATATATATATATATATATATAAAAATGGGGCAGATTTGTCCAAATTAATCTTATGAGAGTGCTTTGTTTCTACAATACATTGACCCATACCAAATGTCAGCCGAACCGAACCACAGTTCACACCTAGTTCCTGAATTTATTTGACCACAATATACCTCCTCGCTGCTGGCTCCTTTTATTCTTTTGCCAAATCTTCTTTGATTAATAAATAAATAAAAATACTCTTATTGAGAGCACGGTCAAAAATAATAACAGAGGATTTTACCTATGTCAGTGTCACTAACCTTTGATATGGATCCCAGTCAAATATATATATATATATATATATATTGTGATATGGATCTTCCCAAATAAATAAATAACGAATTGTTGGATGGAACGGAGGGATTAGATGATTGGTATTCTGGTACATTATTTATATCTGCAATGGGTCCTCCATAAATTAAAAATTATAAAAAAAATTGCTTTCTCTTTTAATGATTTAGTCAAACATTTTAATCTAAAATAAAATAAAGCTCTAATGATTCCACGTACGTGTTCTCCGTTAGAATTTAATAGGTTTGAGATTTCCTTTATTTATCGTCCTTTAAGACTAACTAAATAACATAAAATAGATATAAATTACGCCTAAAGAGTAATTAATAATTGACATAAACCCAATGTGGGTTGCCTTACGTCTCTTAATGGTGACAAAATTCACATAAAATGACAAAAAAAAGACTTCAATGATTCCATTTGAATTGTTAGCCACCATATTTGGTTGAATAGAAGCTAAGATAAATAATGCAAATCAAAGGTTGACACTATCTTGACATAACTAACATGCATTTTTTTTTTTTTTGAAATGAACTAACATGCCTTTTAATGGAACCATATTAATGAATGTTAATTTGTTGGTTGAATACTTGCTAAGATAATGCAAATCAAAGGTTGACACTCTCCTTGACATAAGTAACATGCCTTTTAATGGAGACCTATTAATGAATGTTCGCTTAAAGACTTATAACTTAATTAGTTGACACTTTTGTTTTTAAATAAATAAAATAAATCATTTAATAAATGGTTATCATTTCTTTTTTATGAGTAAATGTTAAGTACAATCCGAGTATAATGACATAATGTTTCATCTTCACATTCATGATAGATTCCACTAATTAAAATTAACAATTTCAATAACTACTTCTTCGCCTAATTTCCCTTTAAATCAAGAGGTTATACCACTCTCCTCTTTCATGCACAACCGGATTTTAATTCATTGTTTCTCTGAATTGTTCCGTCATATATTTTTCGTAACTGAAATTAACCCCTCAACATATTCCTTTACCACAGCTGTTAAAGGTACATTTTTAACTAAATCGTGCATGATGATCATAAAGTATATATAAATTTTTTCCTTCTCATCTTAGATTTTGATACTTATGGTACTAGCTTCTATGTGTAGCATTGCAAGAGCTGGGAATGTTTATCAACCTTCAAGCGGATTGAAGCAGAATATATTTCCCATGGAGAGGTGCATGATGTTAGCACTCTCAATATTACGATGAATTGTTTCTGTCTAGTGAACCAATCGGGGTGTGGTTTTCAAAGAAGATCCATTCAGGTAAAATTGAGGTTTCGGTTTAACAAAGATTTCTTCTATTTTTCTCAATGTGGCGATCCTATAAAACATTGTACTGAGAGTTTGAAATTTTCAACTATTTAATTTTTATGTTAATTTTGATTGTATTGTGAAGTCACACCTAGTAGGATTTGAGGGAGTACACAAAACACGAACCATATTAGAACTCACCAAATATTAAGGTGCTCAACTCAACTCCAAGCTTAAGCAACTCAGCTTTTTGGAGTTAGTCAGCCATGTAAGCATTTTACCCAAAAAATAGTAAAACCTACTGCACCAAATATCAGCTACAATCGGGTGTCAGACCCATTTGTAAAACCAAAACTCAAACCTGTAGAACGTTAAACGTTCGCATTGGACCTCCATGATGCTAGAGTCACTGCCAGAGAGCATCAGAAAAATGCCAGAGACAACATGAGCACAGGGGTTTTGATATTAATAACTTGATTTTGGTATGGGTTTTACTGTATTTTGGCAACAAATAAAAAATCCCAGCACTTTCATTGGCACAAATACAGTGAGAAACACAAAAAATAAAAATAAATCAGAAAGACCCTATCGCACCACTAGCTAGCACTAATAGCCATTGATTCTTGACCAGCTTGAAGTCAATTTACTACTATCATTGAGTTAATTGTTGCTATGATGTTCCTACACCAGGCCTAAATTCCCTACCTGTTCTTTATCATTGAGTTCAATTGACTTCAAAATTTAAGAAATAGACCACTAGGATAGTAATGCGAGGTTGCACTTTCGAAACACAATTCCCTCCTCACCCAAAGTCACATGTATTAGCCAAATTGAAGATACCAAGAAGCAAGGGAAATTGGGAAAAAGATGATAATGAGATTTGGGTCTGATTTCCGATGAACAAGTGATGCCCGTGTAGCGATGCCACACTTATGGCAGTCTCCGCCGTTTTTCCAAGGCTCTGGTGACATGGAGGTCCGATTCGAACGTTGTTGTTCTAAAAAGCAGGTTTAGGTTTTGATTTTGTAAATGGGTTTGACACCCAATTGTAGCTATCATTGAGTGCGTGGTATTCTCTCATTCGAGGGTGTAAACCCTTTGTTTTGCGCCAAGACAAGACAGGGCCGAATTTAATCTCATATCTAAAAGACACAAATGCATACAAACAAGGAAAATTCTTGTTTTATATTATTCTGTGCAATGTAAACATATGAAGTTCCTAAAAACAAACTCTACTTTAGAGCCAGCAACATAACACCACAACTCTTCTACCCCTGCGAAACATAAAAACAACATTAAGAAATTGAAACCAATCAAACCATTACCATCAGCTAGTAAGGATCCCAATAAAAGCATTAATCACTGCGGCCCCAGCTCCAATCCAGGCCGCTACATTGCGAAACTTGGAAGGATTCTGTGGCTGCGCAGCAGGTGCGGGTGGGGGTTGATGATATGCACCTGGCACTGGCACAGGCACAGGCGCAGCCCCATCATCAGCTCCAGCATAAGCGATCAGCTCCTTAAACTCAAAGTTAATATCTAGTACCCCTTTATCCCCACCAGGGGTCATAACGCTACAGCTCATTCGATTTTCACCCTTTGTGTCAACATAACCTTTCAGCAGTTCCACCATGGGCACATGGACGAGGCCGATAACTTTGTCACTGAGGAACCCAACTACTTTGAGCCTGACCACAAAGGTCTGCTGGGACTCAGGAACATCGACGTTGATGGGGAACATCATGGGGAATTTCCACAAGGGGTTGGTGCCTCCGGTTTTGTCAATCGGTGTCTTCTGCTTGGCGGACTTGTTGGAGCCTCTGATGAAAACGTCCGCGTACACACCCTTATTGTTGGAGCAACAACTGATCACCTCCTTCAAATCCAAGCCCTTGACAGAAATGCTATTGATATGCAAAATCGGGGGGGCCATCTTGAAGAGTTAGATCAAAGATAATTCAAAGATGGAAAGAAAGATTGTAGCAAAATGGACGGCGAGGCCAGGTGTTTTGACTGTTTCCCTTAGCAGAGAAAGCACCAGTTGGAGCCACTGGGTGTGTGAGTTTTTGGGGAAATGCCGGATCCGGGGAGGGATTATATATATATTATATATAGACGGAGCAAATATATCGTCTTTGCGTAAAGAGTGAACACTTCGACTCTATTGGCTATCGCTAAACATTATTAGTCAAATAAGTCAGCACAACCTCAGGCTATTCGACACAAAAATAAGACTGGGAAAAATTTTATTAACGCATCTAATGTCGGTCACGCATCCCCCAAACCCTACAACTCGCAAGGTTCGTTGGGGCATAAGTTGGCCTCTCTTGCACTTTACACCTTATGGGTTTACTAGCTCATTGACTCATACATATATCAGACTTTTTGATCCATGTTTCAAGATGGATCAAATGGGGAGCCCGTAGTTCATGTCAGGTGGCCCGGCCTGGCCCCCATGAAGCCATCGTCGAAGATGGATGAGGTGCCTCCCCACGCCATTGGGCATGGGAGTTGTGGCACCTGTTCCTGCCAAGCATGTGCATAAGGCCCTTGCCGACTTGTCTGGTGTCTCTAACCTTGTTGCACCTTGAGGCATATCGGCAAGTAGGGTTTTTTGGGAATACAATCCCAATTATGTTTTTGTGTGTGTGCACGGGTCTATATATATATATATATATATATATGCAAGCATGGGATATCAAAATTGTGATCAAGAACTAGCATTAGCACATAAAAACCATTAAGCTATAAGTGTTAGGGTGTAAAAAATAATATACATCGGTCAGTTCAATTTATATTGATTTTGTAAATTTAAAATAACACCATGAAACTGAAAATTGAAAAAAGAAATTACAAACTGCAAATGCAAGGGAGAGGAGAGTAGAAAAGAATGGTTATCCTCTATTTTGTTTGAATATTTTTAAAATTAAATAAGGAAGAGGGGAATAATTAATCTTTTTATAATTTGTAATTTTATTAAATGATAAAAGTAATTAAATTTGGTAATTCATCTGATCAAGCATTTTTATGCCTTTACTCTCCCTCCAAATCTTTCCAATTTGGAGAAATTAAAAATAGTTAGAACGAGGGATTAAAAGTAGTTAGAATTCCTCCAAATCCCTCTACCTCCTCCTTTAAAAAATATCAAAACAAAGTAATTTAATAACTCTCCCTCCCTCTACGCTACTTCTCCCCTATCCAAACAAGCTATATATTTTTCAGTTAGTCTTGGTTATTCATTTCTTTTTCTTTTTTTGAGAAACTGGTTATTCATTTCAGTCCACCAGTTTTCCACACAGCCCCAAGTCTGCACAACTTTTTGAACTCATTCTTTCTTCTTCTTTTTGCATAAAATTACATTTTGTCCAACTTATTTTCAAACAAAACACATCCATAAAAATAGGATATACAAAAAATGTTAATAATTTTTATGCATACTAAGTTGAACTGTTGAAGTCCTGAACCAGATTATCACATGAATATCTCCCTCCAGAAGTTGGGAATTTGGGAAACAAATTGAATATTAACCTAAACTGTGCTTTTATGGCTCAAATAGTTGACCATTTAATTAATTAACATAACAAAAGCCTTGAATTCTAACGCGAGATAAAGCTCGGCACAAGCGAACTTTTTGATCTTTTATCTATATATATATATATATATATATATTTTTAAAGAAGAAGCAACCTCTAATGTGATAGAGAAACTCTGTTTGTTTTGGGGGAAAAGAATGGAAGAGAAGAGAAAAAGAATAAGGGGAAAGAAAAAATGTGGGCTCAAGTGATAGGTTTTTCATCAAATTTAGCTCTCTTTTTTCTTTTTTTTTCTTTTTTTTTTGTATCTCTCATACTATCCAAATAGTGAAAAAAATTTAATTTCTCTTCATTTTCTCTCCTTCCTCTCAAACCAAATGTAGTGAAAAGTTTTGAATTTGAACCTTATCACATGAATTTTTTTTTTTTTATTTCTTTTTAAAGTAACACATAAACCAGGAATGACATCCAATCCTACGACTCTACCTTAACCACGAGAAATTATTTAGTCTATAACTATTAAAACAGTCCTCTCAATCAATAAAATATTGCTATTTATGTAAATTAATGTAATATCACCGGGTGATTTTTTATTTTTTATACTGATTAATAAACTAACTCATACATTTACATAAATAACATCATTTTATGGGTTAAAATGACCACTTTAGGTAAACTTAATAATTTCTCTAAGAGTATTGAATTCGGCATTATAGGGATGACGTCCGCCTTAGACAATTTCGTTAAGGAGAACTTTTCCAGCAGGACTAAAACTTGGGAGTGAAGTTTTTGCTTCCATTATTTAAATGTTAAGAATGAGACAAAAAATCAAGGCGTGTATGACAGTATATACGTGGATGAAAAATGTCAACTAAATAAGAAAAACAAGTGCAGCACTTCTGTCATATAAAATTGAATCCTGCCTTTTTATGGGATCCATCGCTACATAAGAGATCTCTCAAAGAATATCAAAGTTTGAATAATTCTAGAATTATACACTTTATTTTAATTGTTTTACGTGATAGGTTGTAAGTGATGTAAAAAAATTTGTATGTTCACATAGATATTCACAAACATTCAATTACAATATGCTACATTAGTACTAGAATTATGTAAAATTTTGATTAGTTTTGAGGGATTTATTATGTTGTATAATGTTTACACATTGCATCTCTCTTTTGTAGCAATGGACACCGTAAGTGTAGGATTCAATTAATATAAAAGAAATCTTGTATGTAAATGTTATACATAATATCATTTCATTTAGAGGAAGTAACAAGTGTGAACGGTGAGATTTTATCTTTAGCGCCAACGTCTGACCAAATTTTTTTTCACTATCTTAAAAGAAGAATTTTTTTTTTAAATCAATATTAAAAAAATTAAAAATAAAACCGAACACATGTTTGGTGTGAACAAAATATAGGTGCAAACACTATCTAGAATCCTCCAAGACCCATAGGACACGTGGCGTCCATTGAACTGGATCAGCGCTATACTTTGACGCCCACCAGCTTTGATTCCTTTGAATGATAATAATCAAACTGCTTGAGAGAGACTGAGACTTATAGAGACATAAAAAATAAAAATAAAAAGGTTTTAATTTTGCCAGTTGTGAAATAAGAAATATTATTTTTGGATTACCAAACAAGTATCCAGCTTTTATTTTGTAAACTATGCTGTATTAAGATAAGAAACAAGGTAATACATGAAAAGTCAAGCTTATTTTGGTTCCAAAAAAAACAGAAAGTCAAGCATATTTAGGACATGAAAATGATGGATTATGCGTCCATGCATACGTCAAATCTTCCACGCCAGGTGATTAAGTCAAGTGCTGCGTCATGAGCGACGCAGGTAGAGCGATAAACAGTGTAAAATTTGTTTTATTTTAACAAAATATTCTATTAGCTACATATCCAACCATGTATTGTTAAAGGTTTTGTAATTGAATTGATATATCTTGAGGTGAAAGAGTTCGAACATGTAATTATTTATTCCAAGAAAATTTCTTATGTAATAAATCTTCATACTTACAATTATCATTACTTTCAATATTTAGCTGTATTTCATTTCATGTGTGCGCCTTTTGTGAATGCCCCTACTCATGTGCTTTGCAAATTAATTATATCTCTAGCAAAAAAAAAAAAGTAGGGTACATTTTTAAATGTTGGAAGTAATTGTGAAGAGAAAATTTATCTTATAAACAAATTATAAGATAAGATAAAAAACCAAACAAAATAAACGATTTTTTATTTTTTTATTATTTTTTTTATACTTGCAGAAAATTAAATAAATGAATTTGTCTGCATTTGGTTGAAGACGGCACTGTGACAGAAAACAAAATTATGGCTTTGGATTGTTGTTACCAAAATATAAATTTATAGATAGAATGATAAGAATGATAAGATATAATATTTATGAAGGAATAAGAAAAAAAAAAAAAATATATATATATATATATATAATTGTTGTATTTACTATATATGAGAAAAAATAAGTTAATAAATTAACATGTAACAAATTCGAGTTTGTTTGATACAAAAATAAATTAAGATTGATTATATAATTAGCTTGATGATAAGTTTGAACCGAACTCATATTTTAAATCAAATTAAATTATTTAATCCTGAATTTTTCATATCCCTATAAGAATGTATTTCACCTTAAATTCCTTGCTCTAGCTCCTCAGTTCCATTAAATGAAGACCATATGGAGAATGGTCTTCCCTTTTCAGTGGATCATATCAGCTAAAATGCATCAGGACCCAACACCTAGAATTTCAACCTAGCAAAACAGGCCCATCTTTTAATTTGACCGACCCTCTTGTAAGTATCATTTCATGGGCCATGTTTTATAATGAGGCCTAGAAGCCAACTTACAAAGAGGAGAGCAGCTTAGAGCCCATTAAAGATCTTATCCCACCGGTTAAAACTCATAAAGTTAGATGAGAAGCGAGAACCATAGCTCAGACAAGCCCAAAACCCAGCCTTTTTTCTTTTTCTTCTTCTTTTTACTGTCGTGGTATTTAAGATTTTAAAGTACAGTTAGTGCACATAGCACAAACTGTACATTTAATTTATTTTTTGAACTGGAATCGGGACTATTGTACAAAAACTGAAATATGTGTACTATGTATGTGTGATGTGTATAATAAACATTGGAATATTATCAAAACTTAGATATAGATAAAAGTCCAGTTCGAGTTTGTGGTATCCATGGATTTATCCAACTGTACCGTGAAACGTGAGACAATGACTATCACATGTGAGTCCCTTTTTTTCGTTTCTCAAAAAAAAAAAAAGATATAGATAAAAGTTATAAGACTGAGCATCAAAAATAACTATTCCTACCAAGATTGTAAATATTGTGTAACATCGGCCACTAAACTGATCCAAATACACCGTATATTGGATAAATACCAGCATGTACTAGTTGTATTGAGGAAAAATAAAATAAAATAAAATGAGCCAGGAGTAGCTGCACATACACTTCAGGGGATTAAAATGAATCCTGACTTAAAAAAAAAAAATTATATATAAAAAATATTACTTTACTAATTTAATTTACTATTAAAAATATTTTTGCATACCTTGATCACATATCGGATTATCCTACAATCAAACAATAACTTAATGTATTATTTATGTATGAATGAATGTGGTTGTATAGGTTAATAATTATACATTGCAAATGGGGTTAAGTTTTGTTATTTAGTTTAAAATATTTTTATAGAAACAAAGACAAATATATAACCACAATTGCATAAAAACCAAAATATTATACAAACTTAACAAAATAAAATAACCTACATTAACAATAAATAATGACAACTACTAATAAACTATCATGAAATGATTCTAAAATATGAAAACTCAATAAAAGAAATTGTAAAACTTCATATATATGTGTGTGTGTTATTTTTCTTTTTTCAATTACTTAATATATTCAAGTTTTTTTTTAATTTCGTTAAATTTTCAGTTTCCTAATGAAACCTTAGAAAAAAATTCCTAGAACTGGATCAGGTTATTGACAACTTTGATTCTAAAATATTTGATTAAATTGTCAACATTTTAAACCTCTAAAGCCTTAATCAATCTGGATCAAAATCAACAACCCAAATCAAACCACATGGAATAATACTCCAAAGTCTAAACAAGTAAACAACGTACCGCTGTCGCCGATAAATAGCAGCTTTACGAGGTAATCGTCCATTCGTCCTTACTCTCCTCACCCTCCGACGCTGCTAATGAAAAAGAAGGAAAAGTTGCTGATATCAAAAATAAGATATCAACGCTTCAATGCCACAGAATTCGAGTTTTAGCAGTATACTCACAATGAAGACCCCGAAGATGTAACATTTGATGAGAAAGAATTGAAAGTATGAAAGTATAAATGGAAACCCATCTTTCTGAACTTTAATGGCATTTTGAGACTATATAAATTGATCTGGCAAAGCCTTGGTCCAACTTCTGAATATGAAACATTGACTTATAAATAAAAATGACTTGTTCCTATTATTGTTTATCAAAAGAAGACTTGTTCTCTGGTCAAAAAAAAAAAAAAAGAGGACTTGTTCTTGTCGTTTGTAATTATAGTTTTATTATATGATGCTTCGGGGAAAATTCATCAACAAAAAAAAATGATTAATGATGCTTCGTGGACCGTGCATTCTTGCCTTATTGTCTATTAAAAACTTATCTAGATTAACTGGATTCTTTTGACTGGGTTAAGCTAGCTACCACCTAGTTGGAATCTTTCGCTCACTTGTTTGCGTTTCAAAAATTGATTGGGCTTCTTTAATGACCCAAACTTAGTTTAGGGAACCAAATCCACTGCTCACGTCCACACAAATGATGACTGATGAGAAAGGCAAATAGTGTTTCTTCCAATTATGCAACAGCCAAACCTACAAAAGGAGGAAAAGGCTAAATAAACCTCACAACTAGAGAGAATTAGATATTTTGCTCTGCTGTATGAGAAATATAGGTGTAATAAGCTGAAGGAGAAAATGACACTCCTACTAGTGTAATTAAGAACTCTGAATGATCTACTGAATGCAACTCAATGTATCAAGAAACATAAATGAATATATATTTTATTTTTATATAAGATAGAAATTCTACTATAATTTAATTTAAATATATATGTGTGTGAAACACCCTCTTGGAGATTTAAATCCCAACCCTTACCGCCCACATGTATAAGCACTTATACTTGTGAAGTGACCATCGCATTAAAAGTGTATGGTGATAAATAAATATGTGTTTTTAAGTGTGTGTGTGTATTTTTCGATCAAGAGTTAATCTCAGTTGATGCCATTTTTTTTTGTAAATCCGTACCCAAAAGCCCATACAGAGAAAAGCCCAATAAAAAGTAAGGCCTAAAGGCCCACTAAGAAGACCGAAGAACAAGAGAGGTCTAAAGAAATAAATGCAAGGGAAAGCGATTTGCGGCAGAATACAGCTTTGCCACATAATACAGTTCTCCAGCAGAATAGCTTCAGCAGATAAAGACAAATTGGGCCCAAGACCTTTTTGATTCAGTCAACATTATTTGACCCACAAAAGTCCAAATCCTTTTGTATAAAAAAGATAGGCATGAAATCTAATATGAAGAAGCACGATAAAAGAAACAAGGAACAATAGGAAGTGTCAGTAGTAAGAATTGCGTGAAGAAAAGAAAAGCCAAACCAAAGGAAATGACAAACACAGCAAGAAACGCATGAAGGAATAAGACAAAAACACGCAGCAGAACAAAATAAAACTACTCTGCTACGGCAGAAACGGCGTGGGAACGAAAGAAGACAAAAAACAGAAGATAGTGGAGCAAGTACACAAGGGTCGAAACACCACCAACCTGTACCCAGTCAATACAAGGGATGTGGGCTTACGGTCAAGGGGATTGAAAGGGTATGGTTTGGTGGTGGGAGGAAAATGGGTCTATATTTGGTTTCCAGTCGTGACTTCTTTTGGGAATATACCCTGCTAGGGTGGTATCTTACCCAAAAGAAGTAGTAGATGGTTGGGACTATCTAATGCATGCCATAGAGCCAGGTAGTGAGGTAGTCAAATCCTTATCCATTTGAACCTAAAGGTAGAAGTATACAACAAGAACAAACAAAATGAAATTTTGTCATGAAATGAGTAATGGTACAATAAACGTATTCTGAGCAGAGGTAGTAGCCGGGTAACCAATGGGTTAGTGGGCAGTCCTGAAGGAATGCCCACAACAAGCCAAAAACAATTGGTGAAGCCCTAAAGGTAAAAAGGAGAAATCTCATTGAATCAGTTCACTATAAAAGGAGGAGGTAGCAATGGATGAAAGGAGGAGAAACACCTAAGGGGGAACCCATAGTAAGAGAGCAATAAGCACCTAAAGGAGGCACTTAGAGAGAGAGAGAGAGAGAGAGAGAGAGAGGCACCTAGAGAGAGGGACCCAAGAAAATGAACAACCCATGACAAGAGAGTAGTAAGAAACTAAAAGTTAAAAAAAAAAAAAATCGAAGAGAAAAGAAAGAAAGAAAGTGGTAGTGGTAAAAAGAAGAGAGAAAACACGGTAGGAATAGGGGCATGCATCAATAGACCATCTTCTCTCTTCCTCTTAATAAACCCACTCTTTGAAGTCTCCCAAAAGTAGTAGTCAGTAGCCATTTAGGTATATTCTCCATAATGCACAACTTTGATGGCAAAAGCTTATGACAAGGTTGTTCAAGTTGGGATTTTGGTTCCTTCTTGGTTTACTTATTCTATAAGAAGATTCAATATTTGATTTTGATTGCAAATATATTTGATTTTACTCATTAAAACTTATATCTGCTATATTTAGTCATTCTGCTGTAGCACATTTTTATCACGTTTGCTGCATCAGTTGTCTTACTGTGGTATCTTTACTTGTTGTACTAGTTATTCTGCTGTAGCGCCTTTTTATTATATTTATCATGTTAGCTATTATACTAGCTAAACCTTTTCTGCTAAAATTTTCTTATTTCTTTGTTATTAAGTATATTACTTTTGACACTAATTAATCATTGTTATGACATATGTGAGTCACTTGTTAGGAACATATGTCACTATTTTATGTAATTGGCTTATCCTTTGACAAAACACATTTTACTTGTATTTGGGTAGATCTAGGATGTGTTTAATACTTCAAAAAACTGTGTTTCAAGATCAAGTGTTGAAGACATGCAAGTTTGTCCAAGATTCAAGCTGAAGAAGTGTTGTTCATTAAACCTCGATAGCTAGCTATCCATCGAGCTTAAGAAGCTGTTCCAGCCCCGTGGCTCAACAGCTGCACGACAGCATCTCGACAGACAGGTATCTGTTTTGACTATAATTCGTGATTATGTGTTTGGGCTTTCTTTTCTCACAATCCTAGACATAAAAAATGATTATTTTAAGGGCCGTCGAAGTGTACACAAATTGCACAAGTGTTGAGCAAAGTTTTGTTCAAGTAAATTGTAATTGGAGACAAAGTTTCGCCCTAGTTCTTCTCTTCTGAAGAAGTTGCTGTGTTTGTGCACCGTAGGGTTTTATGACCAAATATCTTCTAGATCTTCATCATGTAGATGAACTGAAGAACTTTGCAGCCAACAACCTTCTCTAGTTGGTGATTGAAGTCACATACTGGGGTCCGCGCAGTTGATTAGTCACGTACTTGGGAGCCGTGCATCAAAAGGGGAAATTGTCACTACAAAACAAGTCCAATTAGGTATTAAGGTAAGGGTTCAACTGTAGGTTGGTATAAGGTACTGAGATTCCTTTACTTGTAACCGCTTGTTGTGATAATAGTGGAATTTCGGAAGTGGTGACTTGAAAATCACCTGATGGGGTTTTTACCGTGTAGGTTTTCCTCATTTGTAAACAAATCACAATGTCATTTATTTTCTACTGCATATTTAGTTATTTGGTGATTTATTTGTGCTATCACACGCTGTGCATGTTAATTTAATTAATTAATAAACTTGGCTAATTAATCAATTAATTTATCACAATGGGTCAATTTATTTTTTGGCCAATCAATTATTATCCTACCATAAGTATATATACATATACCCTATATTTCATGTACAACAAAAAAGTCAATCCTGTGGCAGAAACTAGAGAAAAGTTCCTTCTGCGGCAGAAACAAAGGATAAGCCCACTTTGCAGCGTCTTCCTTTGGACTTGGACTCAATGTTTGCGCACAAACTGGCAATGGCAGAATGGTACTTTGGAGCCCATTCCGCAGAGTGCCAGGCCTAACTTCCTTCTTAGAAAAAACCTAGACTAAGCGTTGTCCAATAACATCAAAACGCGTGTCTAAGGTACAAGAGACGTAAAAAGAACCCTTGACAATCTCATCCCCTTGCCTTCACTTTAGAGCCCACTTTGTTTTTATATTTATAATGGAGTCACTTAAAAACCTACTGAATGGAGAGAAAATCAATTATGACTTTTGGGTATTAACACACATTGCATTGAGTTTTGTTGATCCTGAGAAAGATGAATTGGTTTTGGCTTTTGTTGATGCCCATTTTGGCAAAAGGGCCCAATAGCATGAAGAAGCCCAACAACATGAAAGGGGTCTAGCAAAGTAAGAAAAACCATTAAGCTCAAATGCTAGGAATAATGGTACACAGACTTATAAAGTAGTAAAAAAGCCCCTATTAGGACATATGTAATTCACTTGTTAGGAAAATATGTCACTATTTTATGTAATTGGTTAATCCTTTGACAAAACGCACTTTACTTGTATTTGGGTAAAACTAGGATGTGTTTAATACTTCAAGAAACTTTGTTTCAAGATCAAGTGTTGAAGTCATGCAAGTCTGTCCAAGATTTAAGTCTGTCCAAGATTTAAGTCTGAAAAGTGCCTGTCATTAAAGCTCAACAGCTAGCTCGACAACTAGCCATCTATCGAGATTGAAGAGCTGTTCCAACCTCGTGGCTCGACAGTAGCTCAATTGAAAAACAGAATTTCAAATCTGTTTTAACTCTAATTTGTGATTATATGTATGAGTTTTCTTTTCTCACAACCCTAGACATATAAAAGAATTATTTTAAGGGTCGTCAAATGTGACACAAGTTGCACAAGTGTTGAGCAACAGTTTGTTCAAGCAAATTGTGACCGGAGACAGAGTTTGCCATAGTTCATCGTTCTTATGAAGAAGTTGTTGTGTTTGTACACTGTAGGGTTTTGTGACAAAGCATCTTCTTGATCTTCATCGTCTGGATGAACTGAAAAACTTTGCAGCCAACAACCTTCTCTTGTTGGTGATTGAAGTCACATACTGGGATCCGTGCAATTAGTTAGTCATGTATTGGGAGCCGTCCATTACAAGGAGAGATTGTCAATATAGAACTAGTCTAATTGAGTATTGGGGTAAGGGTTTAATTGTAGATTGGTATAAGGTACCGAGATTCCTTTATTTGTAACCGCTTGTTTTGATAATAGTGGATTTTCGGGAGTGGTGACCTTAAAATCATCCGATGGGGTTTTTGCCATGTTGGTTTTTCCCATTCGTAAACAAATCACCGTATCAATTTATTTTCTGCTACATTTTAGTTAATTGGTGATTTGTTTGTGCTACCACGTATTTGTATGTTAATTTGATTAATTAATAAACTTGGCTAATTAATCAATTAATTCATCACAAGGGGTTAATTCGTTTTTGGCCTATCAAGTGGTATCAAAGCAGGCACACTTTGATTAGGGTTAATCTTTACTGTGTTAATCCATTGACCCCTGTTTGTCATGAATAGAGGATAGTCATTAATTATACCTCCTTTACTTGATGGAACTAACTATGCATACTAGAAAGTACGCATGAGAGCTTTATTGCAATCTCTAGATGAGAAGGTGTGGCAAGCGGTTGAGATAGGTTGGACCAAGCCAAAGGAAGCGTCGGCCGATTGGGATGAAGACAAGATCAAGGCTGCAAACTTCAACAGCAGGGCATTGAATGCTTTGTTCAGTGCAGTCACTAATGAGGAATTCAAGAAGATATCCTCCATTAAAACTGTAAAGGAAGCATGAACCATCCTCCAGATAACCTATGAAGGAACTAAGGCTGTCAAGGATTCGAAACTTCAAAGGCTCACTATAAGCTTCGAAGAGATTAAGATAGAAGAGAATAAGTCGTTCGATGAGTTCCATGCCAAGCTCAAGGACATAGTGAACTCAACTTTCAATCTTGGGGAAACCATTCCTAAATCCAAGATTATGAGAAAAGTACTCAGATCTCTACTTGAGAGATTCCATACCAAGATCACCACAATTGAAGAATCAAAGGATATTAACAAGATTGTTGGAAAATCTGGTTTTGTATCTCATACAAAACACACAGCGGAATCAACAAAACTTGGATCTATTTCATTCAAGATTGATAACATGTACTATGTAAATTTCAGAATTTAAGAGCAAGATAGTGTACCTTGGTGCGGTGAAATTCAAAACAAAAGATTATAAGTACTTGGGAACACTTTTAATCTTCACTC
>JAOWBE010142080.1:0-17782 GCA_028566155.1 Quercus phellos
CAGATACCTCGGACAAAAGTCCCGAAGTGACCTTCGTCCTCGGACACGGCCCGATTCCTCATAAGTATGCTCCACCTCTCCTCGGATGGTAATTTTGTCCATTCTTCGGCTGGCTGTCCTCGGATATTTGTTTGCCCTCACACCGGATATTGGGCCGGGCCCTTCCTTGCTCCATTTGTATGAATGGGGATAATACTGGGCCTGGCTTCCTCCCACACAGTTTGAACACAGGGCAAAATTGGCCCACACATTATTGATATTTATTTTTAATGATATAAATAGCAGTGTATATTTTTAAACCCCTGTTATAATATCAAGCCCCACAGTCTTCTCCAAAATGCTTTGTGTGTATCAACATTAGAGGACCCCGTCGTACTCTTCACCAGAAATTCAATCACTACAAGCTTGTTCGCACTTCAAACTTTAAACCGTCCCTTTGGAGTATAAGCCCACACTAGCCTGTCATGTGGAAGACAACTACTTAAAGGAATGTTGAGGATTGAATGGACATCTGCTGGAATAAAAATTTGACACACTAGCTCTTTACACCATGCACTTGTTTGGGGATCAATGAGTACACTCATCGTAGATTGAGCGGGGATGGTGTTTGGCTAGGATAACGCTTGTAAATAATACAGATCATTAAGCCATTTATTAGTCCAAATACCGATTGATTGCCCATCACCCACTTGCCATTTACACCCTTTTTTTACAATATTCTATGCCGCAATAATGCTTTGCCATGCAAAAGATGGTCGAGAGCCCAATTCAACCCCAAGAAAGTCACTATCTGGAAAATACCTCACCTTTAAAACTCTATAGGCCAGTGATAATGTATTTGTTTGAAGCCTCCACCCTTGTTTCGCTAAAAGTGCAAGATTAAAAACTTTAAGATCTTGAAAGCCTAAGCCACCCTCCTCTTTTAGAGTACAAACTTTGTCCCAACTATCTTAGTTTTTTCATTAGTTTACCTCCACCAAAATTTTCAGACCATGTTTTTCATCTCATCGCATAAAGTGTTTGGTAATTTAAATAGTGTACGTCAATATTGCTTGTGCAACTACCTTAATAAGAATCTCTTTTCTAGCCTATGAAAGCATTTTTTCCTTCCATCTTGCTAATTTATTATCCAACCACTCCTTCAGATTTCAAAAAGTATTGCATTTAGACTTACCCACCAAGGATGGCAATCCCAAATATGTCTCATGTTGCTTAATAACTTTAGCACCAAAATGGAATTTTATATCATCCTAAATGTCCTGTGGTGTATTACTACTAAAAAACAAAGAAGTCTTATCCCTATTTAGTTGCTGGCCAGACGTGTGCTCATAAGTTTCTAGAATATTCTCTAAGCTAGTGCAATCTTCCCTCATGGCTCGGCAAAAAATAAGACTATTATCTACAAAAAAACAAGTGTGATATTGCTGGCCCTCTTGGGCACGCTGCTACACCTTTTAGTAAACCATCCTTCACAAATTTTGTTAAAAGAGCAGATTAACCCTCTGCACAAATCAAAAATAAGTAGGGAGAGACGAGGTCCCCTTGGTGCAAACCCCGTGTAGGGGGTATTATGGCCATGGGTTTCCCATTAATTATGATAGAATACGAAACAAAGCGTACACAACTCATCATAAGCATAATTTTCTCCAAACAACCCCATTCAACCCAATCATAAGCCTTATTCATATCAAGTTTCACCGCCATCTCTCCAACTTTCCCTGACTTCTTATGATTGATACGTTGCATTGTTTCAAAAGCAACTAGTACATTATCACTAAAAAGACGTTCAGACATAAAAGCACTTTGATTCTCACTAATAATATGTGGAAATAGTTGTTTTAACTTGTTAGCTAGAACCTTAGAGGCTAATCTAGAGACGACATTACTGAGGCTAATGGGCCTAAATTGGGTGATCTTTGTGGGGTTTTTAATTTTAGGAGTGAGCACCACATGTGTTTCATTGAAATTAGGAGGGCTAAACCATGATTCAAAAAATCTAGGACAATTTTAGTGATATAATTACCAACTAAAGACCAATAATGCTGATAAAACAAAGGGGGCATCTGATAAAAAATCTAGAGCTTTTTTAGGATGTATTTGTTTCAAAGCCATAATCACCTCAGTTGCCTAGAAATCTTGGGTTAAACCAGTATTCATGACATCGATCACCATGGGCTTGATAGCATTTACCATCGGTGAGGCATCTGATGGACCATTGGATTTAAAGATGTTAGTAAAGTAATCCACCATAATGCTTTCAACTCTTTGATCATCCTCTTGCTAGACACCCTCTACATTGCATAGACCTAAAATTGAGTTATGTTGGTGCCGATGTGAAGCCTTTGTATGAAAAAAACTAGTATTTCGATCCCTATCCACTAGCCACATGTTTCTAGACCGTTGATTCCACATTACTGATTCCATATCCATCCACTAGCCACTACTGGTTATCTCATTGAAATCTACAATTCAAAACCATGGATGTTGATTACGTGTTCCGAAAGATTCAAGAATCGACCAAGTCTCCTCTCTTTTGCTTGTGTTAGGCTAACCATAGAAGTCTGTTAGCTTCCAACCCCACCCCCCCCCCCCCTCCTTGTTGTCATAATCTATGTAAGCATCAATGTACCACTATGAAAGTCTCCTAACCTCCACCTTTGATTTTGGTTTCCATAAAAGAGCCAACCCTCCACTTTGTCCATCACTTAATATTGCTAACCCTTGAGTATAACCCAACTCATGCTTTAAAAAATCCATCCTTTCCTGTGGTAATTTTGTCTCCATGAGAAAGACGACCTTGGGAGCTTTTTCTTGTAGCACACTTTTAAAGGCATGAACTATTCAATGGTTCCCATGCCCTTGGCAATTCCAGCTTAGGATACTCATTGGACTCGATGGTGCTACTTAGCAACCACCATCGATCCTAAGTGTTGGGCCACAAGCTTGCCCAAAGCTTTTGTTTCTACTTTCAATTTTTGCTTCCTTTTCACAATATTTTCCTTATCCACCTCCATTACCCTCTCCTTATCCACTTTTCTTTTCTTTATTAGAAATTCAACCTCTGTGTCCATTGTATCATTTTTTTCTTTAAGTTGAGTCTAGTCTTTTGCACTTACCATGTTGCTGGGCTGATTTGGGCAGGGATGTATTAGAGTCTAAACCCTTAATCTCTTGGGGTCCCAAACCCTCCATACCATTCAAAACATCCACATTAGCATGTTGTACTACCATAGTTGAAACTTCCAATCTAGAACTACTTTCCTTTATCTGATCCTTTATCCTTGCTTGGAAACTAAAAACACCCTTAACTGCATTACACTCCCCATTAGACCTGGTTGGTTGATCCACATAATCCCTATCCATATCTTTCATATTTGTGTGCCCCTTTTCTTGGTCTATGTCCCCATCCAAGCTTATGGTATTATTTTGTGAAAATTTACCAATTTCCCTATCAATACTCTCTAAATATGCACCAAACATCTCTAGATTAGCAAGAATTTCTTTTGTGGAATTTGACAGCTGACAATCAGAATCTCCATGAACCTAGGTTGGTTGAACTTCATTGTGTCCATTACTCTCCTCCCGCTCCATACTTTCTCTAGTGATGACTTCCAAGAAGCAAGCCATCAACCGTTGCTCTTGTTGTGGTGCTATCATAGCAAGTGGATACTAGGTCAACTTATTTCGCACAACATGGGACACTTGAAATCGCTTTGTGGTAGCTCGTAACCAAGCCCCATACTACTGATCCTCCTTTAAAGTTCCTTGGCCGTTTACCCACATCCTACAATCCTTTTCATCATGGTTCATAACACCACACCAATAGCAAAAATTTGGCATACACTCATATTTAAAGGATATCCATTGTGTCTGAGAGTCTCTCACGTTCACTAGACATCCTCGGCACAAAGGTTGGCTAATGTCGATGTTAACTTGCACACGTGTGCAACGCCTTAGGCAATCCCCCTTAACCGTTTCCTCAACACTCTCAGCCCTTCCTAGCATGCTTGCAATGGCCACAACGTTTGCTTTTGTCATCTGTCTAATTTGTAGGCCATGTATCTGCACCCAAAATGATGCAGTGTCGAACTTTGCATCCTCCACCATTGCGGCTTCATCTAGGCGAAACAAATCAATCAAACATTTATCAAAGGACCAAGGTCCTTGCATTAGAATCCATTTAGGGTCATCTTCATCATCAAAAATCAACATAGCAGTATTGTTTCCAAGGTCACGGACATCAAAATTTCCTCCATCCCTCCACATACTCTTCAAGGTTTTGGTATTAGCTTCGAAATTAATTCTTCTCTTAATAAAATACTTAGCAACAAGAACCCTACTATTTCCGACTTTGTTATCGGAAAGATTGACAGTAGTGCTCTCCCTGTTATTGAGTGAAAGATTTGCCCATTGACCTGTGAGATCTTCCATTGTAGAGACTAGATGGCAGAGAAGCAAGTCTAATAGAGTAGAAAGAAGAAAAAGAAAAAAATTCCACTACGGAGGGGCTTGGTGCCTATGCAAGGATAGGCAAAGGTTTTTTGTGCCTAAGGTTTCTAGAGAAAACCTAGAACACGAAAAAAGTGGTTATGATGACAATTATTTAAAAAAGGGAAAAGAGTTGATGCAATCTCGGTTGTGAATTTTATTGAACTGAACTTTACTTTAATTTGCGAAAGAAGCATGAAAACTAAAACACGAGATGACATATTCAACGAACTAAAATAACATTAACGTTAAGATGTTCATTAAGTCAAAAAGAGAGATGTTAGATAGTACTATTAAGAATAAAAATATATAGGGTAAATTACATATTTAGTCCCTATTCTTTACAACATATTTCAATTTGATTCCTAAATTTTCAATTGTGTCAATTGGACCCTAACTTTTTAACACCGTGTCAATTTAGTCTCTACTATTATCTTTTAGATAAAATTTATTGACGTGGCAAATGACCAAAATAAAATAATGATGTGGCAAAGTCCATATCAACTATTAAAAATATATATATATATATATTAACATGTAGGATTTTAAGTTTTAAGAAATTATCACATCTTAAAAAAAATTTTAAAACACAAAAACTATTAAAAACAAAAACCCCAATTTCTTTAGAGTCTATCTCCTCCTCTCCTCTTTACATTCATTGCTGGAGTAAGCTTGAATTTGCTCTCTACGGTGACTACTAACGACCAGCTACACTCTTAAGCAGTCCAAGCCCGCTCTTCACCACTGAGGAAGAAAGTAAAAAACTGGAAATCTGTCTCATTTTTATGAACCGATCAAACTCTAAATAAGAAATTCAATAACCCGTTGTGTTCCACGAAGACATAAAACACTTTCGAGTTGAAATCCTTTTTGCCAATCACAAACAAGGGCTTCAAGAATTGGCTTCAGTGTTCCAATACAAAGCCAGTCAACCGCGTATTCACATTTAATCCAAGCAATTAAACCGCCAACCACCTATTCGCATTTCACTGTGAAATTTTACCAGGAAAAGCAAATTCTACCACTTTTGTCAAAAAAAAAAAAAAAAGATTCAAAGCTTAAAACCTCAAAAAGCTCAAAGCTCAGTAACAATAATAACTCTCAAAATTTTCATCCAAACTGAAATACCTTTTTTATCCAAAAGAACATGGGAAATCATATTTCTACTTCTACAGCCGAAGAAATTCCCATTCCAATTTTAAACCCAAGTTCCAAAACTCATGAATTGAGAAATACTCTAAGGCAAAATTTTGGGAGGCTATAGTTACCGATAGTGAAAATTTTGAAGTGTAAAGCTGAGAAAAATGGAAGAAGAAACGAAATGGAAAGGGCATTGGCTTTTGGGGTCGGAGGGAAAGAGAGAGAGAAGGAAGTTAAACGAAGAGCTAATAGTGAAAGTTGGGGATGATAATTTAAACTTAAAATCCTAAATCCTACGTGTTAATCTATCTTTTTACTAGTTGATGTGGACTATGCTACATCAGCATTTTATTTTAGTCATTTAATATGTCAATATTTTTTGTAAAAAAAAAATAATGATAGGGACTAAATTGACATGGTACTAAAAAGTTAGTGACTAAATTGACATAATAAAAAAGTTAATGACTAAATTAAAATATAGTGTAAAGGATTGAGACTAAATATGTAGTTTATCCAAAAATAAATAAAGAGATGCATGTCATAAGTTCACTAGCGGTACATGAATTGGAATAGGATCAATAGGACATAGGGTCTTAACAGTGGGCTAATGTTGTGTGGGCCTTGCTTCGCGGGAGAAAGTCCAATCACCTTGGTGAGCCTATTCAGTGTTGACCCAGTGACATTCAAATCCGGTCCACTTGCTTTGGTCTAAGGGCAATGTTAGAAACTTAGAATTGATCAACATGGTTCTTGTGGTTAGTAAGAACACCGGTGAAAAGAACCGGTTACCTTTCAAACTTTGAAGTTCAAATTGGTATTTTCTAAGAGAAAATCAGGGGCACAAAAAATTTGACATAAATTAATGTGATAAATTGTTAATAGTAAATAAAAAAATTAATATAAATGATGAATCTAAGTAAAATCCAGTAAAATTTTGCCAACTTAATCAATATTAAAAAAATTGTCAAATTTTTTGTAGCATTACTTAGATAGTGAATGTATTACTCATAAGGTTTGCAGATTCTACTGAGTATTTATGCGTGACACATCATAAATATGAATTAGAAATTTATAGTTTGTCAAAAAGCAATATGAATAGAACTTTATAGTTTGTCAAAGCAATATAAACAGGACTCTATAGCTGGCCATTAATAAGTTAATCTTTCTTTTCATTTGCTACAAAGTGTAATTGTTATCAAATTCTTTTTTATTTCTTCGAGGAGAAGTACTTTAGTAGAAATTTTGCCTTGTGGGGGATTAAATCCATCCCATGTTTGCACGCTTAAAAAAACCTGAAAAAGCAAAGTCAAGAGTAAAGGCATTCAAGAATAACTTTCGCCACATCATCAACCAAATAGCAGCAAATGTTCTCATATATTAGACAAGGCTTGTGGTTGGGAATGTTATGCCCATTTAAGTTATTGGGCTTATTTTTTGGGCCAAGAAGATTAGTTTTAGCCCATTTCTGGCGAACACTTATATATTTCTTGGGCCGAGCAAAATTATTTCTTGGATTAAGTCATCTGGTATACATGCTTTCTGAATTCAAGTTTTTTTTTTTTTTGAGAAACTGAATTCAAGTACCTTGTTCAGAAAATCAAAATACTAATTTCCGAGAAAATAGAATAGAATAAATAAATGAAACCAATTTTTTTGGATTTCAGCTTGAATTTTCTATTGTCATCTCACTTGGCTCTTGGATCCCTCTTCCAAAAAACTTGAGTAATAAATAATAATAATAATAATAATAAACTTTTGTTAATTGATAGGATATATATCTTCTGTGGCACGTTGCTTCTTTTGCACCATGAAATTAATGCGTTTAGGCACAATTTTATTTATACAATGTGGAATCAAAAATTAAAAATTGGACAAAAGTCACAATTATTTACGTCAACAGATCATGCAAAACTAAAGTTAGATCTTTGAAAAAAAAAAAAAAAAGCTAAAAGCAAAAAGCTGTGTAACAAACTGACACTAAGCAGCCACTCAAATGTACCATGTCAATGAAGAGAAGATATATATATATATATATTTATTTATTTATTTTGAAGATAAACGGCAGAGGATATTTTTTATATTTGATTCAAAATGCATGATCAAATATATCTGTTTACACCATATTTGGACCTACCTAAGTGGAGTCAAACGTGGCAACTACTTTAATAAAAACAAATTTTCTCCTAATCTTTTGAATTTGAGGTTTAAAATTTGTTTTTCTCAAAAAAAGTAATAATAATTAAAAAAAACCAAGAAAACCAATCCATTTGGTCAGTATATGAACTTATTAGCTAGTTAGAAAGAAGAGCGTATACTTTAACGAAACGGAAGTGAAGCTATTGGGAGCTTGGCCTATTGTTTACTGTTTGTTGATGCCCTTTTTCTTTTCTTTTCTTTTTTTCTTTTCTTTTCTTTTTTTTAAAAAAAAAAGGTCCAACAGCAGGGAACCCCAATAAAAAGTGAAAAATGAATATAATAAGAGATTGATAAGTAACGGCAGAAACAAAAAGCTGAAAAAAAAAAAAAAAAAAAAAAGGCTCATTGGGCTAGCTCAGCAAAAAGTAGCAAGAAGTAGGCCCACGAGCCCAAGAAGGGGCAAAAGTGGAGCAAGCCCAATAAGCCCATTCCATCTCCCATAAAAGATAAACACCGGCAAAAAGAATGCAAGGCGCAGAACGAGACAAGGCCATACATCAACGACAGAAATGGCATGGAAAAGAAAGAAGACAAAATAGGAAGTAATGGGACAACTACATTTTGGCTAGAGCACCACCAACTTTTGTTTAGTAGGGGGGGGGGGGGGGAGAGAAGGGTCCATTCCTAGTATCTAGCTAATGCCTCTTTTGGGAAGTGCTTTGCTGGAAAGGCATCTTTGCTCAAAATAGGTAGTAAATGGATAGGACCACTTGATGCATACCATAGAGATAGGTAGAGAGAAACTCAAAGCTTTACCCATCAAAATGAGAGAGATAGACCTGTGGCAAAACCAAATAGATAAGGATTTGTCGTGAAATAAGTAGTAGAAGAGAGAGAAAGCACTGGTCAGGTCAAGGTGTAGTGGAGGCCAAACAACTATTGAGCTAGTGGGCAACTCTGAAAGGGTGCTCATAGCAAACAAAAACGGTTGGTGAGCAATAGGGGTAAAATAAAGAAATCCCACGGGTTGGAACCAATATAAATAGGAACAATAGCCATAAAAGACATGGGGGAACTAAGGCAAGAAACAAAGAGAATTGAAAGAGAAATAACAAAGAAAAGAGAAAGAGCGAAATAAAAGAAAAGAGAGTAGACACGGCAGAAAAGGCATGCATCAATAGACCATCTTTTACTTCCCTCTTACAGCAATCCCACTCTTTGAAATCTCAACGAATCAACGAGTAGCCATCTAGGCCCATTCCCCAAAATTCATAACTTTGATGGCTTAGCCCAATAACAAGGTTATCCAAGTTGGAGTTCGAGCTCTCTTTGGTTCACTTCTAGCGGAAGAACTTATTATTTTACATTCTATTGTATTATTTCGCATTCTATAGTGTCATTATACATTCTACTATATCATTTTATATTCTGCTATATTGATTACACTGATTGCTTCCTACTATAACTAATCTTCCTACTAGATATTTGCTCGCTCTAAAATCTATAAACATGTACTGGCATTTGTGGACTAATATGCATATATTTGTTAATGCTTATTGTATTTATTTTGGATGCTAAGCTTGTGCAAATACTAGCCCTTTAGCAAGGTCCTGCTAGAATAGTGGGTCAGGCCCAACTCTCCGACCCACAACAGAATAGGCCTCAGCCTAGCAGAATCAGCCTTTTAACATAAAAAGCACCTACAATGTTTACTACTATAGGGTCATATGGGCATTAAAACTCAAGGTTGTGAAATATGAATATGTAGAGAAGGATCTTCCCAACAAGAGTAATCTTCTTTTACGGTTAGGGCCATCATTGGACTAGGAGGACCAATGCCCCCCCCCCCCCCCCCAAATTTTTTTTAAAATATTATTATTTATATGTGTACTAATTTTAGCAATTTTATTCTATAAAATTACACTTTGTTTATCTTAAACAATATCATTAATTCTTTTAAAAGTAATGTTATACTCACAAACATTTTTACAAATTGTTTTGGTAGCAAATTCTTATTGGTTCGCATATAGGCCCAATACTCACATCATTTTTTTACTTACCAATAATCACGCATCACATTAGTAATTTATTAAAAAAAAAAACTTGTAGCTCTAGCATTTTCATCATTTTAGTGGCCATAAAAAATTTATAGATCTAAAATTTAAAACAAAATATACAAGCCCAAAAAAAAAAAAAAGAAGCTCAACAACAAAAATTACCAATAGTAAATTTTTTTTAAAAAAAATTAAGCTCAATTAACCAAATTTGTCCAAAATAAACAACCCTGCCCTTTAAAAAATTCTAAATAAAAATAATTTTGTTCTTACCCACACAAAAAATAAATAAAAATCTTAGCAGTTAAGTAGTAGCAAAGTCAAAGGTTGAAACTGACACACATAGCCAACAGTAAAGCCACCCCCCTAACTCAAAGTTCTAACTTCGTCCTTTTTTACAGTACAACCCAGCTCACAAGAAGGTTTTGGTGCTCGATCATCGTGGAAAACCAATTGCTGAGACAAGTGTTATTCTTAAGTACATTGAGGAGGTCAGGCCACAAAATCCCTTACTACCAGATGACCCTTTTGAGAAGGCATTGGCTCGGTTTTGGACAAAGGTTGAAGAGGACAAGGTAATGCATTTCTTTTTTCCAAGGAAAAAATAGCTTACATTTTAATGGCAAAAATGGCCAAAATACCATATTTGGACGAAATAATTAGTGTTCTACCACTATTTGGAAAATATTTAGCAATCTACCACCTTTTTAAAACTTGAGTTCATAAAACTCGAGTTTGACATGTAACTCGATTTCTAGAAACTTGAGTTCCATAAAAATTTGCCACAGTGGCACCCGTTGACCTGAAATTTCTTAATTAAAAGGCCATGTAAAACTTGAGTTTCATAAACTCAAGTTCATTGTAAATTAAACTTGAGCTCTATAAGCTCAAGTTATTTAAAAATTTTGAACATAGAACTCTTGCTCTTTAAACTTGAGTTCTACATTAACCCCTCTAGCTGTAGTTTAAATTATTTTTGAGTCTACTGCCTTGGCAGGTTGGTTGCGGGTGTCTGGCGACTAGCCCACCCTCAACAATTTATTAAGTTAGTCTCTATTAATTATTTGCAATTTTTGTTTTTTTTAAAAACCTACCCTCTCTCGCTCGTGGCTGCCATTCTCCCTGACCATTACCCACAATCCAAATTGAACCACAAGCTTTCAAGCTTCATTCATCAACTATATTGAAGGTAGTCTCTAACACTTTACACTTACTACAATCTTTATATACTGAATTTTTGGTCCTTCTTTTCCGGCTGGACTGTTATCTAATGGGGGTTGCGAACATAATGTTTGTCCAATCCCTCCTTCAATTCTTTTTCTTCTTTGGTTTCTCCCTGATTATATTCTTTGGATGTTGGTCATTATCATTTACTTACATGTAGAATGGATAGATTTTCACATGCTTATATATTGTTTCATAAGAAATTTACACAGAATTCGAGTCCTATGTTCAAGTTTTTAAATAGCTCGAGCTTATAGAGCTCGAGTTTTATTTACAAGGAACTAGAGTTTATGAAACTCAAGTTCCACCTGGACTTTTTTTTATTAAAAAATTCCATGTCAACGAGTACCATCATGGCAGATTTTATGGAACTCAAGTTTTTAAAAAGTGGTTGATCACTAATTATTTCCTGAACAGTGGTTGAACACTAATTATGTGCAAGTTAGATTATCAAGACAATGTAAGAGAACAAATGATGAATCTAACGGTACATTTGAGTGGAAAAGCTTAAGAACAATAAAAAATGGAAACTTTAACACTTTAACGTCTAGAGAAATGCAAATGTGAAACAAAGAAAGTAGCGAAAATACGTGGAAAACCCTTTGAAATGGATAAAAAAACCATGGGTGAGTAAAGGGAAGAACGTCCCTCACTCTTAGAGCTCTCTATAATGTGAAAGTCAAGGTTTTCATACAATTGTAATATTCTTCCCAATTCTTTGTTTCTACCTTACTCTCCTACCCAAGCTTCTGCCTCTTTCTCTCTATCTTTCTAGATTTTTGCCCTAATTGTTCAACAACATATTCCTTTTATAGTACGAGAAATGTTGTTAGGTACATAAGGACAGGTGTCAAACCACGATTCCTCCATTTGAATCCAAATACAGCTATTGTACTATGTTAAGGCTAGAGAAGAAAGAAAACACACCGATGTCAGGGTAATGGGATGAAAGGCGTCTTTGTTACAACAGAGGAAGCAAGTCATAGACAAGGAATGGAACATTAGGGATACTAGGAGTGATGGATGTGTCCTTAGCAGTTGTCCAACACAAGCTCAGCCATTAAGGGGTGTTCTGTAGAATCTAGCTAGAGGGGGTTGCTATCTCCTTTTTATGCTAATGTTGGGTGTCCATGCCAAGTGCAAATCTCACTCTTCCCCAAAATGGTAATGCCGTTGGCACAGGCCAAAGATCCTCTTTTTCAACCAACGTCTCCCTTTCCTTTCTCACAGTTAGCCCATGTGTAGGGTCTAGATCCAGTCACGTCAACATTCACACATACCAAAGGTTTGTGACTAAACCTCCTAAACAATCAGTGGTCAAACCTAAAGGTAATGGGAAATCACTCCCAAAGTCACAAAGTGGTCCGAGAACTCAACACTTCTGCCATCACCGTGGAATTCAAGGTCACACCAGACCCAATTGTCATAAGTAGCAAGCATTGAAGAATTCAGGTGCTCAACGGTCGAGAGGACCAAGAAATGACAAGACGACTTGGGCTGGTGAGCAATCAAAAGGCCGAGATGGTGATTCTGAAGTGATGGATGTGATGAAAATGATTGGTGCATTCACCACCTGCTTGGAAAGTTTCACCAGAAGGTTTGAAAGCCATAACACTCATACCCAAGCCTATAAGGATATCACCCCAAACACACGTGACGTGTGGTTGAAGAGGGGTACTCATGCCTAAGCATTAGAACATGTCCATGCATCAATACTTCCTATGTTTTGTGACTATGCTTGGTTGTGTGCTTTTTGCTAACTTGTGTGGAAAGTTGTTCTGTTTATTTGCATTTGCTTTAAATGTTTTTACATTATTGTTTTTTATCAATCTTTTCTTGTTTTTGTGTCAAAAATCCAAAAAACACATAAAAAGTAGAAAATTCAAAAAATTTGATTGACATTATTGTGTTTTGTCACAAGCATATTTTGCCTTGTACCTTTGTACAAATGCTCTTGTGCATTTACGAGCGTAGCTTGTTCCATATGCACTCATATCTTTGTGGGAGAAATCTTGACATCTATGTGACTATTGTAAATAGATCTTCAAGCTTGCCATGAATGATTAGTCAATGGTTTTGTTGATCTTGAGACATGCATAGGCTTGTGCCTATATATCTTTCCACTCTTTTATTTTATTTTTTTTAGGAGCTCAACAAATGTAAATCTCCAAATGAAAAGAGATAATGAGCTGCAAAAGCCTGTCGCACATACTAGTATTTGACTAGGAAAAAGGGAAAGCAACTTTATATAAAATGTATGATGCCTAAAAAGCCAAAGGCTAACTCATCAAATTGAAATATCAAAAATTTCAGGCATCGATCTCACAATGAGATGGTTTGATTCAAAAGGATCAAATAATATGATGTATATGGAGCCAAATGAAAAGTTTCAAAGTTGTGTTATCAAGTTATATGGGAGGTCATATATGCATATTTCTATAATTGAGATGGGTCACTTTATCTAGTGCTAATTGTGTATGGCTTGGTTGAATTGGTCATTGAAGCTTCACATTAAACTAAGGACTATCTCATTGTTGATATCCACAAATATCACACATGTCTATATTCAACAAATACCATATTCATTTGTGTGATTGTACTTGATTAAATGTGTTTTCACATGCTCAATCTTTGTTGATCAAACACAAAAAGATTTTTGAGTGTTTTAGTTGTTTTTGGAAAGTATTTTGTTTTTGCAAAAAAAAAATTTGTCAAAATCTTCAAAAACAATATTGTCCTGTTTTGGCGACTCAGTCGCGGGTTGGTCCAATCGCATAACTCAGTCGTGAGCCCACACAGATTTTTCGCGACTCACTGGGGGGTCAATGTCCCAATCGCGAAAAATACTTAGAATATTTTTCAAATTTTGGTTTTTTTTAATGTTTCTCGTGGCTCAGTCTGGTGACTTGTTCGCGGGTGGAAGGTCTAGTCATGGGGGTACACAGAAATTTTCGTGGCTTACCTAGCGACTTCCTCGTGGGTTGAACTTCCAGTCGTGAAAAACACTTAGAAAAAATTTTCAAAAATTTTGGGTTCAAAGAGTCTTGCGACTTACCCTAGCGACTTGCTCGCGACTTAAATCAATCACGAAAATTGCGTGTTTTGCGTAATTTGGTCAATTTTTAAAACGTTTGGGTTTTCCCTCGAACATTTTCAACTGTTCATTGTCTTGTCTTTTCAACTCTCTCTCAAACTCACAATGTCACTCTTAAAAACATTCATTTTTCTTCATCATTCCAACTTCAATCTCCAAGAAAAAGGTAAGGGTTTTCTTATTTTCGCTAAATATTTCATGTTCTTTGCCTTGGATTTCTTAATTTGTGAGTTGTTATTGAAGCTTTAAGGAATATAGTGTTCGAACATAGGTTTGGTTTATTCTGTTGAGTGGGTTTGATTGAGTGTTGATTGAGTTTGCTTATCTCAAAGGTTTTCCTGTTGGAGTGTGTGTTTTGAGTTTTGTTTCATGACTGTGTTGCTTTATGCATATCATGTTCATGGTAAAGTGTCACAATGACAATTATTTGTGACTGTGTGATATTCATTAATCACATTGTACTGAGTTGTAACTGAACATTCATCATTTTTGAACAACTGTTACATTCTTAAATATACAGTGCTTCAGTGTTGCTTATGCATACTTGGTGCTGTCTTGGTTCATGTTCCGTGTTTGAGTGAGATCTCTCTCTGAAATTCATTGCGTTTTTTTTTTTTTACTAACCTGAATCTAATCAAGTTGATGTTTGTGTCTTTCGGTGTTGCACTTGGTTCTCTGCTATGTGTATGTTCTTTTACACATGTCTCATCGTTCCTCTTGAGGAAAAGAGATTGCAATTAATGTTCCATCATCCCCCATTTCAAAACGGACTCGCCGTTCGTCTCAAGACTTAAACAATGAAAGATTCAAGACTCTTCTTAATTCGCAAACACACTTCAGCATTTTTCAGAAAGCTCCTATTGTGGTGGAACGAGTGGTCAAATTTGACACATTGGAAACTACATTTATTCCTAGGATATTTGAATCAAAAGATTAGGCTGATCTATTCGGGAACTTTCAGGACCCGATTGATGAATTAGTCAAGGAATTCTATTCAAATGCTTGATATACCGGAGTTGAGTTGAAGTGTTGGGTGCGGAAAAGAGTTCACCATTAATCCAGACTACATTGCAAAGGTTCTTTGCATGCAGATGTAGACCTTACTCTGTATGATGATAAACAGCCTCAGATACAAGACATTCTTCAAGTCCTCGGGCCTGATCATGAAGTCTCGAGCAAAGGCACATCCATAGGCACTGCAAAGTTTGCACTTAAACTGAATATTCTCAAATTGATCATGTTCTTCAACCTGTATCCATTCTCAAACACTGCATTCATCAACCTTGGAAGAGCTTAGTTCCTATGTGACCTCATCACTAGAGCTCCAATTGACATATGTGCCCACATCTTTCAGATCATTGGGAAAATAACAGCTCGATCAGTGGCATGAACATGTATTCCTTTTTGTAGTCTTGTTATGAAGATCATGGTTCTTGAAGGGGTAAGTACACCAAAAGATGGGAAGAAAATGGATTGTCTTCGTCCACTGTCCATGATTTCTCTTCAAGCCAGCAAAAGTCACTTTTCCAAAGCACCTAAGAGTGAACCTTTCCTTCATGCCACTTCATCCGATCAAGGTTCAGCTACACCTGTACATACCAAGACTGCTTCTCCCATTTCTTCTGAGATACAAACAACTAGCACTCCATCTGCACTTTCTAGCTCTCAAGCTGACAGGTTAAGCAATATAATTGAGAGTGTGTCTCAGTGGATTTCCGGATTAGAACGGCTTCTCTACTCCACCAACAATCAAGTTCAAGTGCATCTCACAACCATTGAGACACAGTTAGATGCTATTCAACAAAAGCTAGAGGACAGTCTTTAGCTATTCGTGCCAAAAAGGGGAAGATGGTAGATAGCATATAGTAAGGGGGAAAGCAACACAAGAGGAAGCTGACAGTGTGCATATGTGCATAATGACAGGGGGAGTTGCTGATACATACACTCACACATACTTTTGGATAGCCTAACATATTTCTATTTTGATAGTCTAGTTTTTAGCTATTTGCTTATAGTCTTATATATACTCTTGGATTTGGTTACAGTACTTATGTGAATATGTTTTTAATACTTTGTTTAAAGCTTGTGGTACATTGGTTAAAGTTTATAAGGTTTTATTCAGTTTATTATGTTTGATTTGTACCCATGCTTTTGTAGGCTTTTATGGTTTGTACCTATGCCTTGTACCTTAGTACTTGTTGTTTTGTCATGTATTACTTTAAGTACTCTCACTCTTATGCCCTTTGTTGGATTTTATATCCTTAATGCAATTTCCTTGTGTTGCATTGGTTGAGTGTTGGACATGCAAATGATACTTTGTATTAAGCTTATTAGCTTGCATGTCCGGATGTTCATTCCTTGCGTGAATGTGCATTGTGGTCATTATTTATAGTGATTGTTCGTTTTTGGTCAAGTCATGGTTTATTGTTTAATTCCATCTTGCTTGATCGCATTGTGCTTGCTCCATATGCATTACAAGTCTTCTACATACAATGATCAGATTGTGTTGTTGTGTTTTAGGAGATACGTGTTCTTATAGTTCAAAAGCTTCACGGATTCTAGAATTAGGTGTGAGTGAGTTTTGTTCAACTGTTCCCAACTCACGCATTAAGTCTAGAGTTTGTTTTAGGGTTTTGTCACGGAATAGCCAAAGGGGGAGATTGTAAGGTTGAATTTAATCAACCATTTTATTGGCTTTATTTCATGCCAATTTACTTGTAATTCAACACTTAGAAACCCTGTATGTAGGTGGGAATCATGTAAGGGTAGTGTGTGAAAGAGTGTGAAGAAATGCTTAAGACTATGCACTGAAGCAGGAACTCGCAACTAGATCTTGCGGGTGGCTCGCGACTGGCAAGCCGCCGGAGAATGCACACAAGTGAAGCATGTAGAAAAGTTGAACCATCATGCCAGTTGTAGCACTACAGGGCAATAAGTCCAGACTGGCCATTCAGTTAGCTCGCAGCTTGAACTCGCGACTCAGTCAAGTTACGAGGTCAAGTCGCTAGCCAGCTCTGTTTTGAAAAACTGACTCTTTGCATTCCATTCTCACACTAGTATAAATACCCCTTATACCCACAAAATGTAAAGAGCTTCCAGAGAGAATTTTGAGAGAGAAACCCTAGAGAAAAACAAGATTGACTCATCCACAATCTTTACATAGTGACTCTTCAAATTCCTCAACTCTCACCCTCTCCATTGTTACATCCTTAAGAGGTACATTAGCCAAAACCTTTTCTCACCATACCTATATCTATGAAAAGGCTATTTGGTGCTTGGGAAGCAGTTAGGAAGGGGCCAATTGATATTGGTTGATGCTATGGGTTATAACGGAATCCGGTAAGCTAAAGAAGATGAAGGTTTGGCGCAACCTCGTTGGAGCAAGAAGCTTGGAAGGTTTAGGTACACTAGGTAGATTAGACTTGGAGGGTCTTCTGCTATTCATATATCCCAACTTCATTCTTTAGTCGATTATTAACCGCTTCGAAGGCGATGAAGAGGTTTTACGCTGAGGGCTTCGGTTTCCTCTTCAATAACACATCGTTGTGTTGTCCTTATATTTGCAACTTTCTTCCCTTTATCTTTGCCATTTAATTACTGCTGTGGTTGTGATTATTTATAGTTTAGATTGTTTATCAATTCTGTT
>JAOWBE010142115.1:0-17775 GCA_028566155.1 Quercus phellos
AAAGCAACTCATCGTGTACGTGGGCGTCGCTTGCGCTACTGCCTTTATTAGAATTTCTCTACCTGCGTTGGACAACAGTTTGCCTTTCCAGCTAGCTATTTTCTGACTCACTTGATCCTTTATCCGGTTAAAAGCTTTCTTTTTACTCTAGCCCATCAGAGGGGGTAAACCGAGGTACTTCTCATGTTGTTGGATAATCTATGCACCAAAAGTTTCCTTAGCCCTTTCTTGAATATCCTTACTGGTATTCTTGCTAAAGAAAAGTGAGGTCTTCTCTTTATTCAACTTTTGCACTGATTCCTTCTCATATGTGGCAAGCACCTCTACAATTTGTGCACAATCCCCATCTGTAGCTCTACAAAAGATAAGACTGTCATCCGCAAAGAAAAGATGGGATATTCTTGGAGCTCCTTTCTTGACCGATACACCCCTTAGTCTACCAAGCCTTTCTTTCCTTTTTATCATTGCAGATAAACCTTCAACACATAATAGAAATAGATATGGGGAAATTAGGTCCCCTTGTCACAGCCCCCTTGTAGGGGTGATAGAGCCTCTAGGTTCCCCATTGATTAGAACGGAATAGGAAACCGTCTTCACACACATCATAATCAATGACACCCATTTATCCTTGAATCCCATTCTTTGCATTATAGCCTCCAAGTAGGGCCAGTCCACCCAGTCATACGCCTTGCTAATATCTAGCTTTATAGCCATTAGACCCTCCTTACCTTTCCTTCGTTGGTCGATGGTGTGCATTGTTTCAAAGGCGACCAGAATGTTGTTAGTTATAAGCCTTCTCGGAACAAAGGCACTTTACGCTTCACTTATAGCTTTAGGCAGAATCTTCTTCAAGCGGTTTGCAAGTACCTTCGACATAATCTTGTATATCACATTGCAAAGACTGATTGGACGGAACTCGGTTATTTTTTGGGGGCTCTTAGTTTTAGGAATAAGGCAAATATATGTCTCATTAGCCCGGGGAGGCATAATACTTGAGTTAAGAGCCTGTAAAACACATTCTAAAACACATGGTCCAACCATATCCCAATATTTCTAGAAAAATAAAAGGGGCATACCATCGGGATCCAGCGCCTTAGTCGAGTGCATCTGATTAAGTTCCCTTCTGACTTCCTCCGGCTTGAACTCCTTAAGCAGCTCCTTGTTCATTTCAGGGGTGATACACTCTTCAATAGCATCTATGCTAGCATCAAAGTTGGTTGGGCAATTAGATGTGAAAATATTCTTGAAGTAATCCAAGATAATAACTTCGGTTGCACCTTCTTCTTCATGCCATACACCTTCAGAGTCCCTTAAGCCCTCAATTCTATTCTTACACCGTCTCTGGCTGGCTACTGTGTGAAAGAATTTCGTATTCCTATCCCCATTTTGAAGCCACTCAACTCTTGATCTTTGCTTCCACATAATCTCTTCTCTAGTAAGTACCTCATTGACTTCCATCCTCAATTCCTTAATTTCAGCCTTATTGTCGTTCAGCGAATTGAGAAATTCCAACTGTTGCTAGCAGGTTTGCTTTTACCTCAAATTTTTATTCACATTGCCAAACACTGTTCAATTCCACCACTGTAGTTGATTCTGGCACCTTGTTAGTCTCTCCTCAATGGGAAGGTCCAACAATTCTCTGTATGGATCCCAAGCCTGTTCAATTACTTCTTTGCATCCTCCTTCCCTTGCCCACATAGCTTCAAAAAAGAACCTATTTTGTATCTTCCTCTGGGGTTTGCTCTTCTTAAGACTGAAAGCAAGCAATCAAGCAATGATCCAATGCTGCCATAGACACATGGTAAACCTTTGTTTCCGGGAACTTAGCTCTCCATCCATTGTTTGCCACCATCCTATCAAGCCTAAAAAGGGTGCGTTGGTCACCAAATCTCCCGTTACACCATGTATATCTTTGCCCAATGAAACCTAAATCAAACAACCCACACACATTCAACGATTCCCTAAAGGCCTTCATCTGGTTTAAATCCCTTTCTTTCCATCCTAGTTTCTTATCCACAAGGAGGATTTCATTGAAATCTCCACAAACCACCCACGGTAACATAGCTTGAGAATGGAGAGTTTTTAATAAATCCCAAGAGCTAGAGCACATATCTATGTCAAGATGTCCATAGAAGCCGGTCGCCCGCCACGGCCCTCCACCATCGTCCTCCATCACCACCATGTCAATATGGGTATGGAAGCAGCTTTTAAAATGAACCATCGTACTTTCCTTCCATAATAGAGCTAGGCTGCCACTTCGACCATCACTAGGCACCACAATACCTTGGGTTAATTCTAGTTTCTGTTGAAGCCCCTTAATTTGGCTGAGTTGTGCCTTGGTTTCAGCTATTAACACCAAGGTGGGGTTCTTTGATCTCACCTCCTTGGTGAGCAATCGCACTGCTAGAGTCGATCCTAAACCTCGACAGTTCCAAGCAAGCATGCTCATTGGGCTCGGCGATGCTGCCTCGCAACCACCGCTACACCGCCATCCACTTTGTTTTCCTCACACAGAGGTTTGTTTTCTACTCCTTTTCCTTTACCTTTCTTTACGCACAGAGTGTTAGGATCTAACTCTTGGAGAGGCACGAGTCCTTCTCTTTTAACACCGACTGTGCCTAATTTCTCACTTGGGCTTGTTTCTTTGATTTTCCGAGCCAACCTCTTCCAATGTTTGCTACTAGGGCCCAGTTCCTTCGAAATCCAGCCCTTACTTAGATCCAAACTCATTGCCAATGGGCCCATATTATCCTCGGCCCATTTCAGTTGAGCCTATAATTCAGTTGCACCTTTTGTACTGAGATTTTCGCACCCTCTCACATCGACTCTGTCCTCAGACATCGCAATCTCCCACCTTATCCCCATATTTGAATCTTTGTGCCCTCTTGTCTCATCTATATTCCCCATACTAATTTTATCTAACATACCAGCCTACTTTTCCTCCTTAGATTTGGCTTTGCCATTTTTGTGTAACACCTCTGGGTTCTCCCCCCTTACTCATGTTGCCTCGGTGCAGGGTCTTAGACTGTGCCCCAATGACCGGCTTTTTCCTGCAACCATTTCGCTGTCGACCCCAGTTTGCCGTTCCGGCACCATATTCTTTCTTGGCAATATCCTCATCTCCCTTACAGCCCCTCCATCCCTGTGTTTGTCATTCAACCCATTCCCTTCATTTGTACTATCATTTTCTCTATTAGCTCGTCTCCCCGATTCATCTTTCAGCCACGGTCCATATTGTGCATTTCCTTTCTCCCCATTCTCCTCCCTCGGCATGCTTTTTACGCATTCTTTTTCACCATGGTCAAGGATACTGCATCTATAGCAGAAGTTGGGTAGTCATTCATATTTAAAGAACACCCACCTCCCACTGTTTCCCTCAATACATACCTTCTTTCCTCTCACAATTTTTCTCATCATATCAATGTTTACCTTCACCTTGAGGTACTTCCCCCACTGCGCCCCTTTCTCAGGGACATCTACTTCTAAGACCTCTCCTATCTTTCCTTCAATCGCATAGCCCGTCCCACTGGTCATACTCTAGAGTGGGAGGTTATAAATTTGTATCCAAAACGGCAACCATCTAAGGGATATTTCTTTTGGAATCAGCTTTCCTTCAAACTCCCTCATGAGAACTAGCTATTTTCATAGCTCCATGGTTGCATTTCCATCACTTTTTTCTTGTCATGACTATCTCCAAACTCAACAAGGTATAAGTTGTCCTCAATCTCCGAAACTTGTAGGCCCTTGTTTCGTTTCCACAGTATTCTCATGTTTTTCTTTAAGGCTTCCACATTAACACTGCGTTGTGTTAATACTTTCATCATAATGCAATTTTTCCCAGCCTTTTTCGCTACCTTTGTACTGTTGCTGCCCAAAATTATATCTTCCTCCTCTTCTTTAGTAACCATCAGTTTCTTCCATAGTTCCTCAAGCTCATTTGCCATGGTTAGACAGCCCACTCTCACCTTAATTAGCAAGGGGGTACAAGGATTGGCCTTATTGGAAGGCCACAAAACTCTTGCAGGAACGCAAGACCTCACTTGCTTCTACATGCGCAAGAGCATGAAAGCACTTTTTTTTGAAGTTGATATATCATATAACGTCTACTCATATTTTTTTTTAATGTTATGTTGAGGACTCGCTTTTGACCCATATCAAGTTGGCTTATTATAGCACTTATTCGACAAAAAAAATATACAAAGCTCAAACACATGGACAAAGCCCATGTGCAAAAGTTTTGGGAACATACAATATTATGAGTTGGAGGGTATAAAATGAAATTTTGGACTTCCTCTTTAAGCTCTATGAATGGTCTTGTCAATACATTGGGAACACTACAAACTTCATTAAAAAATTATGATAACTTTTAAGAGAGAATGTTAGTCTCCTTTATTTCCATGTTTAGCTCTCTCTCTCTCTCTCTTTCTCTCTCTCTCTCTATTACTTATGTTTATTTTTTCTTCTTATTATTGGAAAAACACTTATGTTGATTTTACAGCTCAACCTTGATCAATGGATGCTTGCAAAAAAGGGGAAAAATAGCTCCAAAAGATTGTTGGGTTGATCCAACAAGCTACTCTCTGATGCTTAAGTTAGCAAAGTTAAGGTTTTTGGTTTTTTATCTTAGAGAGATTTCTTATGCATACTTTAGATCAGTGCCAATGCAATCCTTATATAAGGTCTATGGTGATCGATTTTGAAAGCAAATCAAACTCCTTGATACTTGCATGCAATTAGAATTCAATTGGAGAGTGATTCTCAAGGATTACAACTCTAAACACCAACTCCAAGATTCTCAAGACCCTTCCCCCTAATAGTTATTTAAGTCAGTAGGCAAGTGAGTTTGTACTTACATTTTCTTCTTGGTTAGCCTAGATCATCCCTAAGGTTGGGCAAAGAAGTGAGATCAAGGTTGTAATGAAAAACTTTCTTTTCATTAAAAAGAAGTTTCATTATAATAATAATAATAACTACCAACATTATTATTATTATTATTATTATTATTATTATTATTATTGGCTTCAATATTTTCTTAATTTATAAATAATTTTTGATTGTATCATGATGGTACATGCATAATAATATTAGTTAGAAATAAAAAATAAAAAAAAAAGAGTGAGAACTGTGAAACCTTGGCCTTGGGTTTGCGTTTTTATTCCCAAAGAGCAACCAATCAAAATATCCAAATAGATTATGAAATCTGTTTATATAAAAAAAAAATTAAATAAATAAACAGAATTTATTAAAAAAAAAAAAAAGCCCAATAAGATTGTATGTGAAAACTTCTAAAACATCCCTATCAATCTATGGTAATATCAAATATGGTATTGTGACAGAGAGTCGGAATTGATTTGAGATTTAATAAATTTCAAGGGTAATTTAATAAGAGATTAAATTCTATAACGACGTGGCGTAAAACCCATATTTTACCCCTTCAATCCCAACATGCTACATCATCTTATCACATATTTAAGAATAAACACAATCACACTCAATCAATTCTAATACTCATATATAAATCCAACCAAATTGGGAATTTATTGAAATGTTATTAGGTGTGGTAAGATGTATTGAATTTTAAGGAAAATGTTGATGTGTCAATCACTTTTTGGATGGTGTAAAACATGGGTTTTACACCCCATCCTTATAGAATTTAATCTCATTTAATAATTATAAGGAAGAAAGATGAACCAATTAAAATATACAAACAAATTATGAAATCTGTTTATGTAAAAAATTAAATAGATAAACAAAATTAAACAAAAGCCCGATAAGATTGTATGTGAAAACTTCTAAAACAAACCTATTAGTCTTTGGTAATATCAAATATGGTATTGTGACAGAGAGTCGGTGTTGATTTGAGATTTAATAAATTTCAAGGGTAATTTAGTAATTATAAGGAAGGAAGATGACATAGCCGTTGAAGCTTGAACCGGGTTTTTTTTTTTTTTTTTTTTTTTTTTTTTTTTAAAAATAACACCAATTTTCAAACAATTTCGTTAGTTAGCATGGTTTTCAAATTATTTAGGAAACTAACATCACGAGTCTCTTAGACTCAAGTTCACTGTAGCAACTTGAGTCTCTAAGACTCGAGTTCCACAAAAGAAAACCAAGAAATCAAAAATGCAAGTATCTTCTTCTTCTGGTCTCTTCGTCTTCTTCGTATGAAAAAAAAATATCCACTAGTAAACAAACAACCAAAGAAACAACAAAAACTCCAACACAAACAAGAGATCAAAGCAAAAACCACAGGAAGCAAGAGATCAAAATAGAAACCATGAACCCAGCGGCTAACCTAAGCAACAAACCCACGAACCCAATGGTAAACTCACGAACCCAAGCAACAAAACCCATGAACTCAAGCGGAGAACCCACGAACCTACGTAGCGAAACCCACAAACCCAAATCTCCCTAACCTAAACCCCTTGGCTCGAATTGAACCTAGGCGGCAAAGGCTCCAGGCGAAGGATTTGTTCAAAGGTTTTCTTCTTCCTCGAGCCATAGTTTCGTTTTCCTCCTTTTTTTTTTTTTTATTTTTTATTTTTTTTTTTTTTTTTTGGTGCTAAGCAAGAACTCGAGTTTCTAATATCGAGTTCCACTGGAAATTATGTATTTCAGACTCAAGTTGTTATAGTGAACTCAAGTCTAAGAGACTCAAGATGTTACTTTCCTAAATATTTTGGAATCGATGTTAACTAATGCTAATGAAATTGTTTGAAAATGGGTGTTATTTTGGGGGGAGGGGGGGGGGAAACCCTTTGAATTGACTATACTAGGACTCACAATTTCTCTCTCCCACGCTCTTAGTCTCCCTCTGCAAACCTTTCGTTGTAAGTAAGAAAACACTCGGTCTCCAATGGAGTATCACATTTTGGAAGACCCAGAACCCAATTTCGAAGATGATATCATTGACAATATTATACCCAACACCCAATACTTCGTGATCAGCTTGTACTAATTTTGCAACAATTCAAAATACCGATAAAGCTCTCCCTTAACTACCTTTACACCAACCCTTACTTGTTTTGTGTAACACACTCTTCATTAATGGCATTACAATCCTGCACAATATATTCTCTGATACACCCCTAACTCAACGCTTCTTGGATCTGATCATAGCCGACATATACTTTCCTTTGCTTCTAACATGTATCATCAGAACATTATTGGTTGTACCATATTCCCTATGGTCCTAGTCATTACTGTGGTCCCCATAAGAGAATCCATGGAACCTCCACTAATTGACAATTCTTGTTCAAGAAAGGAATGTAGTATTTGTTTAGATGATTTTTGTGATGGGTTTGAGGTTTCTGGCATGCCATGTTCACATTTTTATCATAAGGAATGTATTGAGAAGTGGTCAGAGATGAGTCATATTGTTAGGGTCATATTTTCTATGTAATTGGCTAATCCTTTGACAAAATGCACTTTACTTGTAATTTGGTAGATCTAAGGTAGGTTTATATATCAAGAAGTATGTTGCTCAAACATATCAAGTGGTATCTTTAAAGTCATAAAGATTGATCCAAGAAATAAGTGAAGAAAAGTTGATTCATTAAGTCTTGATGGAAGCTCAACAAATACTACTATTTAGGTTAAATGAAGAAGCTGATTCATTAAGTCTCGACAAAAGCTCAACAGATACTGCTATTGAGGTTAAGTGAAGAAGTTCGACACAAGCTCTATCTATCGAGAATTACAATGTTAGGATTCTAGATCTGAAATTCGGCACAGGTTGATGTATTTGTTTAGGGTTTCTTTTCTCACAATCCTAAACATATATAAGGCTTATTTCAAGAGCCATCACACACAGATATAGAGACCAAGAGTTTAATTTTCTCTGTGAGAAGCTACTGCGTTTGTACGCCATAGGGTTTTGTAACCAAGTTTTCTTTATTTCACCGAACCAAAGAGTTTTAAAGCAGATCTGAAGATTCCATTGGTGAAGAAGCTGAAGTCATAGTAACCACCACAAACTTGCTACTATGAAGAAAACCTTCAAGAGGTTCTTGAAGTCAGTTGGAGGTTCAAATTGTGATTGTGGGTAGAGCGTTTATATATTGGAGAGTTCAGATATTATAAAGCGGTAGAAGGTTTCTACTGTAAGTTCATCTACTTGGATTATAAATAGGGTTGTTTAAGTGTTGGGTTGGATCGGGTTTGGGTTTGACAAGCAACCGACCCGATCAGATCGGGTGTATAAAAAATGGATCCGCAACCGACCAAATATTCGGGTCAAACCTAATATTTCGGGTCATCGGTTGAGCGGGTTGAAGTCATTGGGTGACTTCGGGTTTGAAGAACAACACATCAGAATAAAACCTAAACCTAAAGAACACGGTTCACAAGTCACAACCACAATCCAAAAATAGTGAAATCAAATAACACCAAAAATAACATAAACCCAAATCTAAGATTGAAACTAAATAGCATCAAAAACACCACAAACCCAAATCTAAGACCGAAAGAAAAAGAGAAAGATGAGACTCAAATCTTAAGATGAAAGAGAGAGAAAGATAAGACCCATATCTGAGATTGAAAGAAAAACAAAAAGAAAAGAAATTATCACCAAACGACACCACCACCACTCCTCCTTCAGTAACATTTATGCCTCTAATTTGGGTAACATTTGTGCCACTCCAATTTCAGTAACATTCCTTCCAATTCCCACCATCACTGCATGCATCATAATATCAATACATCCACCATCAAATTGCACAAGATCAAAGTAGATTAAAGGCGGCTTTACAAGGAAGCAAGTCTAGGGCTAGTGATTTGAGAGAAGCAGGTCTACGGCGGTAGGAAGACAAAGGCAGGAGCTAGGGATTTGAGAGAGAGAGCGTGAAAACAGAGAGGCAGGTTAGCGTGAATAATAGAGAATGGTAGAAAGACCCAAAATGTTTCCTTTTAAATTTAAGAGTAGCCGAGTCAGTTTATATGATTTTTAAATTCATTAACTCGCAACCTGGACCAAAATTTCAGTTTTTAAAAGCACAAGACCTGAATCCGATGAACCATGCTATTCGGGCTTACCCATTCCTCAAGTCGGGCAGGTTTGGTCGGTTTGGTCGGGTCACTTAGCTCGCTGGACAACCCTAATTATAGAGTCTAGGGACAAATGTTTTGTACTAGATTTAAAACTTCTCTTTATTATAGTGGATTGCTTTTTGGAAAGGTTTCCCCCAGGATTTTTACTACGAAACTAGTTTGTTTCATTGGTTTTCCAAAATCATCATATCTTGTCTTATTTACTATTCCACTATGCATGATATTGATATGATATTGATGTTTGTTTGTTTGAATGAGGATTATTCATAATAGATCTAATTAACAACTTGAGTTTAAAACTTGTTAATTCTATCAACTGGGGTCTAAATTTCCCAACTTTTTATTATAGTGGATTACTTTTTGGGAATGTTTCCCCCCAGGTTTTTTACTGTGAAATTAGTTTGTTTCATTGGTTTTCCTGGGTCATCATATCTTGTCTTATTTACTATTATATTGTGCATGATATTGATGTTTGTTTGTTTGAACAAGAATGATTCATAATAGATCTAATTAACAACTTGAGTTTAAAACTTGTTAATCCTATTAGCCAGGGTCTAAATTTCCCAACACATATGTGTCCCTTGTGGATATCCAATGCGTACTTGAAGACATGAAGATGTAGAAGCTGCTCTACCACATTCTGGCTGGATCCCAATTTTCCGATTCAAACAAAATGTGTCTTGAATGCTATGCTTGGCTTCTTCAATGTTCAATTCTTTTCTTCTTGATTCTTTTTTTTTTTTTCTTTTTTTGGTAGTAATATAAGTGTATGATTAGTAGTTATTGTATATGAGAGCATTTGAGGGAGTCAATTAGTGAAATTTGTCTTTGTTGAATGTGTTGATAGCCTATCAACACTAAAAATTCTTTTTTTTTTTTTAGTCAGTATTATGAACTTATGCAGCCTTCTACTTTAGTAATTTGTTGGGAATTTGTGCATGAGTTTGTACGATTTTATTTTTAGATATTCTGAATAATTAACATAGATATGCTTAATTTTGGGGTTTGAATTTGGATTAATGTTTTGAACTTCATTGAATTGGAAAGAGCTTAAATTCAGTCAGGATTTGGCGTAAATCCAAGTGTTTACCCCTCCAATGAGCTAGTGCCACGTCATTATTTTTCCAAAATATGAATACAACTCACGCACAATAACAACTTACAATATTAGTTTCAAAAAAAAACAAAACTCAACCTTCCTCCCCACATTCAAACCAAACCTCCATAGCTCCACCCCTCCCCACCACACATGCCACCACAAAAGCCGATAGAGTCACATCTAGAGTAAAAAAAAAAACACCGGAGCCGCCAATTCACTAAGTGTAATTTACAAACAAAAATAAGAAAAACCATAAGACCCATCTCATTTCTAGTGCTCATCTCAAAGAAGTAATCAAACCCAAAAATCTATAAACACCAATATTAATAACAAAACAAAAACTCATCAATTTCTTTCAACCCAAATGACAAAATATATAAATTAACAAAAATGATGAGGAAGATGGCCATGGTGCTGGGTCCTTTGTTCGAGATCCGATGGATGCAGCGTTTTTTTTAGGCCACCATATAGACTCTCACTAGGCCTTTGATGAGTGAGAGTTTTAGGTTATGGGTTTGATCAATTTGAATGATTTCAAAGAGAGAGATGAGATTGTTTTGGGTTTGAGAGTCATTGTTTGTGGCTCAGGTGATGGCGCAGTAATAAAGCTCCACCACAAATTTCAATCCATGGTGATTCCAATGGTTTGTGAGGTGGAGTGGAGTGGAGATCTAGTTTGAACAGGAGAGGAAGACTGGATTTTGTTTTTGTAGACTGGATTTTGTTTTTGTTTATTTTAGATCTGATATTGTGTGCTGGTATTGTGTGTGAATGTTTATATTCATCTTTTAAAATGCTAACGTGTCACTATCTTATTGGAGGCGTATACTCTTGGCTTTACGCCAAGACCAAACCAAATGTAAAGTTGTTGGAATTTATTGGTTGAATTGTATAAATGGTCCAATTAAACAGTTGAACCAACTTAAGTATCAATTTACGGTTGGAAAAATTTTCAACCCATACAATCCAACCCAACCCATATTATTAATGGCTTTAAAATGTATGTTATATATATATATATATATATATATATAATTGGTTTGTTTAATTTATCATGAATTTTGAGAATTAGTTCAAATTTTTTTAGCTTGATTTATTATGGTACTTTGAGACTTAATTTTGATCAAATTGAAATATTAAAATTGGAATATTAGAATCAATTGTGTAAATTATAATAATTTATTGAATAATGCGCTTAAATATTTGAATGGAAAGCCAAACTTTTATTCGGCCTAAAAGACAAATCCAACCCAATCCGTACGAATTAAGTTGGGTTGAAAATTCGTTGTGGCAATACTCTCAGTCTCACCCTTAAAGGGTTGCATTTTAAGTATATAATTTTTAAGCAGTGAGTTTTAAGTAAATAAGTTTTAAGCGAAGAAAATCAATTTTTAAAACAATTCAACTCTTGAAATGGGTCAATTTTTTTTTTTTAATGTCATTTCAACTGCAGCTACAAATCTTCTCCAAAAAAAAAAAAAATGCAGCCACAACATTAGGTGTAGCATGAAACTCGACTTTTTGACCTAAGTTTGAAAAAGATAATATAATGAAGTGGATAAACAAATTTCCTAATTTAATCCTTATATTCAACAAGCAAGAATAGTGAAAAAGAAAGAAAGAAAGAAATTAAGAGGGTGTTTAATTTGTGTTTTTAAATAACAATTTTCAGTTTTTAAACAACATTACACGTATTTTCACATTTTTTTCACCCACACGTATTCTTACACATGTTTTTAAACAACAATTTTCAATTTTTAAATACATATACCATAAAGTTCCGCCACAGTCTCGAAAAGATTTTAATTTAAAAATACTAAAACACCCTTTTGTCCTTTACTAAAAAAAAAAAAAATACATAAAAAAATTAAATAAAAAAAATCCAACTCAACTGAGTCGGTGAGTTGATTTGAAATTTAAAACATCAAAGGAAATTCTTTAATTACAGGGAAGGAATTATAATATAACCGTGAGTTGAGCCAACTATGTATATACTATATACCGACATAGCAAATTAATTAAGGACTTTATATTTGGGTAATGGTTTCAGATTTCCTACTCGGAGAGGGACAAACAAAGCGGCTGTCTATAAATATCAATGCTTGAATAGGAATTGCCTACAGTTCAACTTAAGCTATGGGGTGTCCAAGATCACTTTTTTTTTAGGTTTCTTTTGTTCTGGTTTCTAGTACTATTATGTCTATGAGGGTGTGTTGTGCAACTTCAACTTCCCTTGGAATCAACTATGGGCAACTTGGAAACAATCTTCCAAGTCCCACACAGGTTATTCCTCTCATTCAATCCATTGGAGCCAAAAGAGTTAAGCTTTTAGACGCAAATCCAGAAATTCTTCATTCCTTCGCCAACACCGACATTGAAATCATGGTTGGACTCAGCAACGAATACTTATCGGCAATGCTTGATCCAAATCAAGATTTAACTTGGGTCAAATTGAATGTTCAAGCATACCTACCAGCTACCAACATCACTGGCATCATGGTAGGGAACGAAGTGTTAACTTTGTACAAAGCTGATTTGAGTAAGAATTTAGTCCCGGCCATGCAAAGCATATTTAGTGCACTACTTGGTTTAGGACTAGACAAAAGTAATAGTGTAACCACGGCATATTCCTTTGATATCATGGAATTTTCTTATCCTCCATCGGCTGGAGCTTTTAATTAAGCAAGAATTAATGGGATATATGCATGAAATCTTGAACTTCCACGTGCAAACGGGTTCAAAACTTTATGTTAATATGTACCTTTTTTTTTTTTTGCATACAAGGGTTCAAAGGAAATTCCTCTTGATTATGTTCTTTTTGAGCCAAATAAAGGGTTTGAAGATCCAATTACCAATCTCTTCTATGACAACATGTTATTTGCACCGATTGATTTAGTTTATTTTGAAATATCTATGTTGGGTTATAATGGGATCACTATTTGTGTCTCGGAGACTGGTTGGCCATCAAAGGGAGATGTTGATGAAGTTGGTGCTACACTTGATAATGCAGCTAAGTATAATGGCAATTTGATTAGCATGGTAGCTCAAAACAAAGTGACACCATTGAGGCCGAATTCGGATTTGGATGTGTATATTTTTGCGTTGTTTGATGAAAATATGAAGCTCGGACCCACATCTAAGAGAAATTTTGCGTTATTTCAACCTCATGGTATGCCAGCGTATTCCATTCGAGTCGTTTGTGGAGTTGATAGTTCTTCTGCCGTTGAAAGATATAATTAAATTGGGCTTATGTTAATCTTGTGCCTAGCATCAAATGCGCTGCTCTAGAGTCGATTGAATTGATAAAGAATGTAGAAGGCGGAAGTACGTGTATATTTAGAATCTACAGTTGATTATTTTGTTATTGAAGAATTACTGTATTCTTTGTTTTTACTTCTTTGGCACATTTTTAATATGCTACATTAGTTTGTTATTCAAGAATTAATGTATTCTTTATTTTTACTAGTCTGGCACATTGTTAATGTACATACCCAATTTTCCTTATTAGACCGAACCTAGGGTTGGGCACACAATTTACTTATATAGTGGGTAATGATTTTCCTACTTTGGATAGTTCCCAGCCGAGCTTTAAGCAAGAATTGCCTCGCACAACCTAGCCTCCCTCTTTCCCTCCTTAAGCTCTCTCTCTCTCTCTCTCTCTCTCTCTCTCCAACCCCATTATCTCCTTGCTTTCTCTTATTTATAGCTTAAGGTTAGTGGGGGAATCTTGATTACCTTTAATTCCACTCGTGTGGGTAGGGCCTAAATTGATTATTCTTGACAAGGAATATGTTTCATTGGGAATGGTGTCAAGGACATTTGAACTAGCGCCAACCTCCAAAAGATTGCTCAACAACGCAATTCCCCATGACACTCTCGAGTTGCCGAGGCATTTCTACCCATCACATGGATACCCACTAACCATCCTACATGTGGGTGGCATTCACGTGCCGAGCTTATGAATAGTGTGCCGGTCATGACACTGGGCCTGGGCCTAACAATATTTATGGTCCTATTTTGGCCTGAGCCCAAGATCAATGGGCCTGTGGCCGTATGTCGTACAATAGCCCCCCTTGATTCGTGTCTGGCACTCAGGAATAAATCAAGGAATTACCTCGATAAGCTAATGACTCCTCAGGAAGATTAACCGCCAGTCATTAATGTTGGATAAGACAGTCATTAATGTTCTTTTAAAGAAGCATTATGACAACCTGTCACATCCAGCTGTAATCATGACCTAATGGTTCGTGAACCAAGGCCATGCATGTGGGAGTTACAAAAGTAACTTGAAAAGGCTTTTCCCGTTTCTTTTTCATTATATGTCCCCTTCTTATAAATAATGTCCTCTTTCCCCTCAGATTATCTTTTCACTTTCTCACTCCTTTAAGTTCTCCACAACTGAGAATATTTCTCTTCCTGTGTATAGATTCTCCAATCGAGATCGAAAATTCCTAGAGCCCACAATAAGTTTCCTTGTTCATTTCTCTTCTTTATTCAATTTTCTTTTTCTTTTTTATAACTAGGAATGGGTTTCTCTCATCTTCTTGACATCGAGGCTGCCTTAGCCAGTTTTAGGGTTAGGTTTGCCATTCCTAATGATGTAAAGGTATCATATTGTCACGAGGACAATATTGCTCTTGAGCAATGTCTTCATGTCGTGTTTTTTCCTTTAATGTGTATCTTAGAAGGTGGAGTTAGATTTCTCGTGGACCTTTTGTTGCTTAGAACTCTTAGGTTTTATGGCCTTTGTCCTGACCAACTTCCACCCAACTTTTACCAAGTAGTAAGTTCGGCTAAATCACCTTTATGGGTTACAATTAGATCACCATGATATAAATTACATGTACAATTTATGTAGTAATGATAGATCCAGATACTACTTGAAGGTTAGGGATACTCGAGTACGGTTAATATCGTGCCTTCCTAACACTAACAAGAACTCAGTAAGAGAGTTTGTTTGGGTGAGCGGTAATTGGCATGCCAATGAACTTACTTGCTTGACTTTGGCCCGAAACGTTGGTTGATACTATGCATGTTAATTTTGCCTTTGTTATATATTATGACTTGTTTATTACTACTACAGTTTATACATTTATTGATCATTTCCATTTACCACTATGTAGATGGTAAAAAGTTCGTGTCGGGCCTTAACGCCGTACACGTGAAGGACTTAAATTTTGTGCTTAGGTTAGAGATTTTTTTCCACTTTGACAGACAATTGCGGGCCTTCTACCTTATTCTCGGTTGCATTCCAATCTACATAAGCTATCAACCTTCCGGCAGGCCTTGACAGTAGGTAGTCCATTGTTGTCCTACATAGACGTACAACATCGAGGCTTTTTTCCTCCAACATTGACGATCAATGAAGCTCAGGATCTTGACCTCCAGCTAATAAGAGTAGGTTCATTGGTAACTGCGAGGGACGGGTTATATGATACTGTTTTTCAAGGCCGGGCTGTACATACACCGGTTAAGGAGCAGCATACTGAAACCTCAGCTATCGAGCAAGTAGAGGCTAAGTCAGTCGATTCCTCAAGTGCTGAAGCCAAAAATGCCGAAGACGAGATGGTAGTTCGAAGAAATATGACTGCTGACCAATTTTTTCTTGGTGGTTGCCCTGTTGCACAGCAACAACAACCTCAAGACAAGGAATAGCCTTTTCCAACCCTCTGTAACCGCAAAAGGCCCTGCCATACCAACTAGCCTCTAAGAAGGCTTAAAAAGGCTCCAAGGACTCCTCCAACTCCTACCACGGTTGCCGTGGTGATTCGAGAGCCTGCTAGTGGTGCTCACCTAACCGTGCAGGTTAGGTCCAATGTGGCTTCTGGTGCTCGCCTAAAAATGCTTATATTATTACGATTGATACATTAACAAAGATTTAGTCCCAAAACTATGGTATTTGGCCATGGGTCCTCATTAGACTAATTGTGGTAATACTTTACCTTCTCCCGTTACTTTCTCAATTAAGTTTAACAGAATGTAGCATTAAAAGACTAATTTACCATTTACCGTCTGTTTTGGAGGAAAGGGTAAATTGGCCTTATAATATATGTTAGACTTAACCCCAAAACAAATGACCTATAGTTAAATGTTACAAAGTTATAGTTTGGGGGGTCAATCATTAATTTCAATTCTTAAGATGGGTAAAGTATAAAATAAGGTATAATTAAGGGTGGATGATGGGTCATGATGAGGTTAGTTTATTTTTTATTTTTATATTTTAGAAAAAATTCCACTAAGTTATCCTGAGGTTTAAGCTAATGTTAACCAAGTCCAAGACATTTTAAAGTTAACCAACTTAGTTTCTAAACCCAACTTAGTTCCTATACACCGTTAGCTCAGTTAGTCATTTTTCTCACTTCTCTCCCTCTCTCTCTCCCTAAACTTAGATCCATCACAACTACCATCACAACCAAGAAACCCATACCAAAACCTAGTCAAACCCGTAGCAAAAAAATCCAAATTGAAAAAACCCAAAAAACTTACAGCAAACCACCACCACCACATAGCAAATCCACCACCACTAAAAACCAAAATAAACTTAAAAAATCCAAAAAACTCACAACAAACTAGAACCCAACACCGGTAACCCACCATCACAGTAAAACCACCACCATCATAACGAAACCCTTAACCACCCCATAGCAAATCCTCCACCACCAAAAACCCAAATAAAAAAAATTAAAAAAAAAAAAAAAAAAAAAAAAAAACCCAAAACAAAATAGACCCACCACTGGTGACCCATGACCACTGCAAACGACCCCCCCCACCCCACTTAAATTGCCCAGCCATTGCAGATCAAAGAGGGCACCCACCAAATTCAAACTTAAACCGCCCAACTCACACACAACCACCATTGCCTGAGAGAGGAGAGAGACAATGAATGAATGAGTCGAAGAGAAGAGAGTAGTGGTCAAGTTGGAGAAGGAGGGGGATGAGAAAGAGAAGAGATGTCTAAGGGAGAGATAGAGACATGGAAGACAGAGTGAAGACACGAGAGAGTTTGAGAGAGAAAGAAGAGCCATGCTTGAGAGAAAAGAGTAGAGACAAGTTTGAGAGAAATGAGACAAATGACTATTGGAGCTAACGATGTGTAGAAACTAAGTTGGGTTTAGGGATCAAATTAATCAATTTTGAAATGTTTTAGACTTGATTGGTATTAGCTCAAACCTCTAAATAACTCAGTGAAACTCAAATTTTTTTAAATATATTTATAAATTTTAATGAAAGGTTAGCATTCATATCACTACAAAAAAATCGTCCTGTCCCAGCGTTTTTTTCCCAGTGTTTTTACAAACCGCCGTAATAGATAAGCCTATACCAGCGTTTTTTGCCGGCGCTTTACAAAGCGCTGCAATAGGAGGCCTATAGCGGCGTCTTTTAAAAACGCTGGTATAGGAAGCCCAAAAACGCTGGTATAGGGTTACGGATTTCCATTATGGAGAATGACCTATCCCGGCGCTTTTAAAAGCGCTGGGACAGCTCTCTCCATACGGAAATGGAGAGACCTATCCCAACGCTTTTAAAAGCGCTGGGATAGGTCATTCATGAGAAAGATCTGTCCCAGCATTTTTAAAAGCGCTGGGACATCCCTTTCTCATAAGGGGATGAGAATGACCTGTCCCAGC
>JAOWBE010142127.1:0-17770 GCA_028566155.1 Quercus phellos
TTTGTGATAGTGCATCTCAGCCATTAAAACTTGATTTGATGATAACTTTCAATCTGGTGGTCTGATTAGGGCTTATGGCCAGTCGATTTGATCGTTACGACATCAAGATCATTTTGGTGAAATGAGATTAAGGATCTGATGGCCAGAATCAAGATGCATATTCTCAAGGCAAAATTCCCCTTTTACCTTCCATGTGAGGTTAAATACAGGTTGCAAAATGGGGTGTCAACACAATGATGATGAACTTGTCCTTGGATGTCGTTCATGGCCAGGCCACGTCCAAAGAAAACAATCTAAGAATAGGGGAACAGCTTTCGTCCTTTAACAATGAAGTGATCTAATCCAGAGTTCCTTCATGATGACTATTCACCCAAGGTAAGTTCTAACCATTCACTATTTTCCATCTTTGTGTCTTAGAGAGAAAGCTGACTTAACCATGAAAGGGTCCTTGACCGGGTCACACTAGTCACCTTTGATAGTTCTTTCTTTCTTTTCAGGATTTACAGCCATCACCATAGCCCGAAACATTTCAGCCCACTAATTTTTGTCTATCATCAAGGTTGATGCATTTTTCATTCACCAAAATTCCTAGGGTATTCAGCTTTGAATCTTTCATTCGCCCTATTCATTGTTTCATTACAAATTTACAGCTTTGCACATGATCAAAGGCCTTTCAATTTTTTCTTTTTTCTTTTTTCATCTTCTTTTTGACATTAGTACTTATATAACAACAATCCATCAAGGGGGGAAAAAAATATAAATTTAAAAAAAGAAAAGGAAAAGAAGAAGATGTCATGTCATTGCGGAAAACCCATGCCTTTCTTCTTAATCCATTTGATCAATCGACAAATAAGTCAAAAAGTGGTTCACCTTATTAAACAAATAAATTGTAATAATTTATTCTTAAATGTTATAAATTTTGCTTCTTTTTCCATGATTCTCAATAACCTAAAATAGCATAAACTCAAATCAAAATTCTAAAGAATTTTTTTTATGTATTACGATCCAATTAGAAACAAAAATGAAGATATTCAAAATTAGAAACAAATTATTGTGAAGGGGACTAATCACATATTATTTCTTTAAAGAAAAACCTCTTAATTTATACGCGAATGAGTAAAACATAATTTTTAGAACCTTAACTGCAATATGTTAGGCTTTAAATTAAATACTAAACGCTAAGGAGGCTTGCGAGCTTTATTGAGTTTGTAATATAAGATCATGGCAAGTGATAAGGGTTTTTTGGAATAAAGAAAAGTATTCTTAACATTAGAACTCTTCAGAAAAAAAAAAAAAAAAAAAGTATCATATGAATATTAAATCCGTCGACACCAACCCCCGAAGGAGCCATCGGTCTCAAGAAGGTCCGTCGAGAACCTTGTGCCAACAACAACAGAAGTTAATGGCTATGGAAATGGATCCATGCAACGCTGACAGGTACATTTTTGTACCAGGTAGATGGATGACACTGATGGACGGTAAGGCATACCAATGGGTCCTACGTGGCCTTGTGTGGTCTACACATATGTCCCTATATGGAAATTTCTTGCACACCATGCATAAAGACCTAACCGCACGACTTTTACCTTCCTAGTGTGGAAGGTATCCCCAAGATCTTGGTGGCATTAACTCCACCTCCTCCCTATAAGGAAAACCCCTGTATGTCCGAGATCAAAGTCTCTTCCACATCACTATATAAACAGTAGGCCTCCGCTTTTCCAAGGTGTGCAAAAAATCTCTAGCTCTCTTTCACTAACTTAACTTTCAGAGGGTCTTTAGCCAGTACCCAATCGGAGCCTTCTGTTTGGTTCTTGTTTTATTATTCTTCAAGTACCCATCAGTGCGATCAAGGGTGATTAACTCACTAACGATTTTTGTGCGTCATCAGTTGCGCTGTTTGTAGGGACCGAGTGATTAGCCATATCACCGCTTCTATGACAAATAGTTGTATGGTCCATATGCGATTGATGGCTACCATACGGACAAGAAAACAAGGAGAAAAACGACAGTCATCTCCCAATGGGGGAACGACAAGAGAGGGAGGACCAGGTCGAAAGCAATGTCCCCAGGAGCCAAGATAGAATGAAGGACACCAATTGCCCGTCAGAACTAGAAGTCAGCGTGATGTGCATGGCCTATGACATGCAAATGATAAAGGAAAAGATGGACATAATGATGAATGCCATGAGGGGATGGGTATCCACAGTATAGGTAACTTCTTTCCCCTTCCCTGCCAAGTTCTAGATGCTGCAAGTGGAAACATATAATGGGTCACGGGACCTACTCGACCATCTGGAGTCATTCAAGACCCTCATACACCTACAAGGGGTTCCAGATGAGATTATGTGCAAGGCGTTCCCTACTACACTCAAGGGACTAGCAAAGGTGTGGTTTAGCAAACTGACCCCCAATTTTGTCTCCATCTTTAAGGAGTTGGGTGGATACTTTGTCACCCATTTTATTGGGAAGTAGAGATACAAAAGGTACTCAGCAAGCCTATTGAACATTATGCAACGAAAAGATGAGAACCTAAGGTCATACATAACTCATTTCAACAAGGAGGCCCTTTTGATTGACGAAATCGATGAAAATTTTTGGCCACAGCGTTCACCAATGGGCTGTAGTCTGGAGAGTTCTTCTTATCCATCTACAAGAACGACCTGAAGACAATAGCCGATATGCTATACAAGGCCACGAAGTATATGAATGCTGAAGATGCCATGATTGCCCAAGGGGGTAGGTTAAAGAAGAGAGAAAGACATGACGATCCCTATCCTAACAAAGGAAGAAAGTCTGCCCAAACAAGTGATCAAAGAGATGTTAGGAGATCAAGACCTCCACCTAGGAGGACTGTCAATTTCACACCACTGAATACACCGCTAGACCAAGTCCTTATACAGATAAGGGACGTTGCAATGTAGACTTGGTTAGACAAGCTGAAAGGCGATTTGAATAAAAGGCCTAGAAACAAGTACTGTCGCTTCCACAGGGATCATGGGTATGACACTTCCGAGAATTATGACCTAAAGCAACAAATTGAAGCCCTCATCAAGTAAGGAAAATTACAATGGTTCGTTAAAGGAGGAGAAAACCCACCAAGGGACCCTGAACCTAACCCACAAGTCGAAGAAAGACCAAAGCCCTACTTGGAGAGATAAGGGTGATTGTAGGTAGAAGTACAATGGCTGGCTCATCTAAGAAGGCAAGAAAGACATATTTACGGATGGTGCAAAGTGTCTAGATTTCAAGCTGACCACCTAAAATGACTAGGGTCGACAACCCAACCATCAACTTCACAAAAGAGGATGCCTGACCACTCCACCACTGACATGACGATGCCCTTGTCATCAACTTGCCGATAAAAGACCCTAATACCCAATGAGTGCTAGTGGACAACGGGAGTTCTGCGAACATCCTCTACTACCCCTGCATTCCAACAAATAAGGATCGACAAGGAGTGTCTCTTGCCCTCGGACACACCACTAGTCAGATTTGGTGGTACCAAGGTCTTCCCATTTGAAACCATCACCCTACCAGTAACCATTGGAACATATGCTTAGTAGCTTACTAAGGAGGTCAGTTTCCTAGTTGTTGATTACTCCTCTGCCTATAACTCCATTGTGGGCATAAGGGAAAAGAGTACCAGTGTTGCCACCTAGTTATATGGTCTAGGAACAATCCTTATATATGAGAAAAGAAAAAAATCCTTTTTTTTAGTTGCATCAAGTAAGACGGTCCTTAAAACAATCATTATATATGTCTAGGGTTGTGAGAAAAGAAAACCTAAACACATAGCTTGGATATGCATGAAAAACAGATATGGAAATCTGAATTTCGTAATTCTCGATAGATAAGGTATTTGTCGAGTAGCTGTTGAGTATCGGGCTATTTGTCAAGCTATTTGTCGAGCTTTAAAATACAATACTTCTTCACTTGTTTCTTGAACAAATTTGCATGGCTTTAACTCTTGACTTGAACAACATGTTTTTTGGAGACTTAAATCATCCTAGATCTACCCAATTACAAGTAAAGTGCATTTTGTCAGAGGATTAGCCAAATCTAAATGACATATGTTCATAACATGTTCCACATAGGTCCTAACAATCTCCTATTTTGCCAATCCATGACAAAACCACAACAAACAAATGAAATTTGAGAAAAGTCATAAATCACTCAACTCATAATCAATTGTTGAATATAATAAAATCTAATCCTAACACAAACTCTTGAAAAACTTTGCAAGAAGAGAGTTCATGGCATGATAGATTTTGACAACTGGTATTTCTGAAACACTTTAAACAAAACTCATCAAGGCTCTTAGTGTGAAACAAAAATAAAAGATTGCATACAATAATAAGAAACATATGTATAAAGAGAGAAAAGAAACAACACATGTAGAGATAGGTGAAAATGTGATAACAACATCATGAAATATATATATCAAGGATAAATACAATGTTTGCTATCACTAAGTGGTCATAAGACCAATGTACAAGAATAATGTATCCAAAGAAGAAAGAAAAGAAAAGATACAAAAGTCCTGACTACATCCCTCATAAACAAAAATCACTCCCCCTAACAAAAAAGTCCTATGCTAACTCTCCCCCTAAAAATGTGACCACTCTCATACCCAAAACTACTTCCCCTTTTTGTCAAGAATGACAAAGGGCAAGTCATTGAGAAGCAGTCATCTCCCCATCACTGGAAAAGCTAGCATCCTCATCCTCATTAGCATCATCTTCACCATCAGAATCGCCACTGTTGCCCTCGTCCTCTAAACCCTGTGGAGAAGGAGATGGAGATGTGATGAAGCCACCCATGACAGCCTGTTGTTATGCAATACGACCAACATGAGTGTTCATCTAACACAACTTATCACTAAGAGTGTCAAAGCGAGAATCCATGCACTAAAGTTGTGCCATTATGGCCACGATAGTCGCACCACCCACGGAGGAAGAAGGTGCGAAGGTGGATGGAGCGGAATGGGCTGGAAGAGTTGCCATCATTGTCCATGGCCGCTTCAATCGAAGCTGGGCCGCGCTCTGTCTAACGGACACCGTGCTAATGGCACCCATAATGGAGAAATGAGGAGACTCAGGATAAGAGATAGAAGAGTGGCGAATGATCCTCGTGATAGCAGAAGGGAAGATAAGCTTATCACGGGTCACCATGTCTCTATAGAAATCGCTGAGAGAGAGAATGAAGTGAGGAGGGAAATCTATGGTAAGATCCTCATGAAGGCAAGCAAAAAGCGAGCACGTGGCTCAGTAATAAAGTTATAGTGAGACAAAGGATGAAGAACGAATGTCATCACCATGTTATGGAACCTCAGACCTTTTGCAAAGCCCGAGCAAAGGGTGTTTTGACAGTCACCCTAAGATGAAGGTGTCTCACAAAAGAGAGACTAGAGTTCGTCTTTGGACACAGTCCGCAGACGAGGACAACTGGGGTAATCAAGATGTGATACCCTTGGGACATGTAGCACATCAGAGATAAGCTCCGTAGTGACTACTTACGGATACCTCGAATAGAAGTGATGAAACGAGGTATAGAATAATCGAATCCATGCATATTGGAGTAAAACTCTTGTATGATCATGGAGGGACAACTCACCGAGATCTCGCAAAAAGACTCCTAACCCCGACTATGAATGACAGTGGGTAGAGCAGTATCAGAGAAGTCCAATAAGATTGGTGTTCCAAATGAATGCGACATTCGGAGAAGTTCCCTAAAAAGTACTGACGAGCTTTAACATCATGAAACCTAACATGGAATGGAGTAGAATCAGAAAAAAAGTTGCCTCGTAACGAAGAGGGTTCCGGGACGGAGTGGATTTGCACTTAGGTGCCATGCGCAGACTGTTTGAGAGAAAAGGAAAGAAAGAGAGAAACAATCAGAAAAGCTCCAATCAACAGTTATACCAAAAAGAAGAAAAGAATGGTACGTATGCATGAATAATGCATGGGCATGTTACGTGCAACAAGAATATCATCATGGGCTTAACCCAACCCAAACCTACCAGCACACAAGGTTCCAACATAGAAAACACACATCTATAATGCATGAAACATTGTGAAAATGCAAATTTAATGCAATGCATGAGCATACAGGATCATTTAAACAAAACCTAACCCAAAATATTTCACAAATAGCTCATCAATTTCCAAAACCCCTAAAAAAATTTCAAAACCCAAAAACCTAGGTCTAAATGTATGAAATGCATGAAAAAGAAAACGAGATCATATCAGTGAAGGAAGGATCACTCTAGGCTAAAAATCAAATGGGTTTAAGGTTTAGAGAGAGAGAAAAGTGTTTGGGAGGAGAAAGGACGCAAGTCTGTCGAGAGAGATTAAAGAAAATGAGATCTAAAATTGTGTTGGATCTGTTTATAGAAATTGTGTCTCGATGGATCGAGAGCTATCAAGAATCTATCGAGCACTAATTCTTGACAGATGTTTGTTGAGGTGTTGTCGAGAATTTGTCGACTGCAAAATATCTCGATGGATCGAGAATCTATCAAAAAGCTATCAAGACAAATTCCAAAATACTTCGATGGATCGAAGATGCAATAAGATCTATCGAGAAAAGCAGTCCAAGGGTCTCGATAGACGGCTATCTGTTGAGATTTGTTGAGAAGCTGTTGAGCTAGATAAAAATAGTTTTTCAAAGAAGAGAAAAACACAGAAATGAATGCAATCAAACAAGCTACTCAACCAAAGATCCCAACAAAATTTTAAGCTCTCAAAAACATCTCTCAACAAGAAAAATGTAAAGCATTTAGATCCAAAACACACACACACACACACACACACACTAAACAAGTCTAACCAATTTTATATTTCGAAAACAAGACAAGACAATTTAGTGAGTATACATTAACACATGTATTCCTTGTGATGGCCAAATCACACTATACGTGCACATATATCAAAAGTAGCAAAGAATTTGCATGTTGTGTGTGAAAAACATCGCAAGATTGCATAAATGTCTACATATTATGACGATTTGATATACGAGAAAATCAATTTAACTCACACACAATCATAACTGCTTGATGGGGACTATCACCTTTGAGGTACATCCTATAACTCCCACATCTCCTAGAAACGCGCTTGCAATCATATTTAAAGCACTTTGATTCTTTTTTATTTTGATTTTTCTTTGCATATATTTTTTCTTTTAAGCATATCATGCATGGGCATATAAAAGAGAGAAGAAATACCCAATTATGTTAAGCTTTTGATATTGCAATTTTGCTATGCCAAAGCATACATATAGAGATGCTCATCTAAGCTACAAAAGATACAAAGTTTAGAAAATTTTGTTTCAATGGCCATCAAAGGTGCACAAGTACCAATGTACACAAAACACACACTGTTTTTGTATTTTTCTAATTTTTCAACTTTTTTTAAAATTTTTTTTTATGAAAAAACAAAATAAAGCAAAACTGAAAACAAACAAACAAAAACATGTCAAACAAAGCATAGCATAAAACTAGATTGACTCAAAAACAAGAAAGCAAAACACACAAGTAATGCATAAACAAAAAAGAAAGGGAGAGAGAAAAAGTGACTAAATCACTTTGAGCCTTTTTCCATCCACACCTTGGAAGAACCTTTCCGTTTAGCGAACTCTTGATTCAGCGGTGAGAGGGAAGAATTGAAACCATTCAAGTTCGAAAGGAACATGAGGGCTTTAAGAAGATCCAAGAGTAGCAAACAAAGATGGAAACTAATTCTGGTTTCCAGATGAGATCATATTATTGCTTTGTTGAGTGGCTAACCATTTGTGGCAATTAGGCCAAGTATGTCTAGTGATAGAGATGTTGCTTCTTTTGTTTAGACTTTTTGTTATTATCCGTCTTAGTCCTAGGGTTTTTAGTCTCGTTCTTTTCAAACTTAAGGGGTGCTCCTAAGATGGATTTACCCTTGTCTATGTTCTCACTAGCTAAAACAATTTTCACATCATCATTCTCCGATTCAACATTATTAGTAGGTGAAATAGACACAGTAGTACTAGAAGAAGCAATATTAGAGAAATATAAATCATACCCAAACCGGTTTGATTAGAAGAAGATTTCTGAAAGCTAAGCATCTCATCAAGTTTTGCATTGGAAGTCCTTTCCAATTAAGCTATGACTTGGAATAGCTCCACTTTAAGCTTCTTGGTCTTCTGAGCTAAGAAATTGTTTTCAAACTACAAGGCTCTAATGGTCTGATTAGCTTCATCAACCTTTGTGGAGAGCTCTTCTCAGTCAAGTTCCACATCACTCAGCTTCTTGGTGGCCAGCCTATACAATTTCTCATACTTTTCAAAGACCTTGTACAGCTTTGCATAGGCAGTATGGATGTCATCTTGTTCATCCATTTTCTCAAACTTAGACTCTACCAAGTCCTCTTCTTCATCTACCTCTTCAACAATCCCCTCAGTAGGATTTATTGTGGCAGTGAAGGCATTCAAGATTCCCTCGTCATCATTATCTGAATCATCCTTAGGCTCGATGTCACTTAAGGTAGCAACAAGGGCCTTGCTTTTCCCAATAGTATTGAGATAAATTAGACATTCTTGTTTCATGTGTCCAAAACCTTGACATTCGAAGCATTTTGGTCCGGAGGGAACAATGTACTGACCGCCATCCCTAGCATCCTTCTTCCTTTTATCTTAGCTCTTGAATTATGAAGAAGTGGATTACTTTCAGTCATTATCAAATCCTTTTGAATTGCCTAATGATGTAGGATTTCATTTTAGAATCTTCATCATTGAAAAACTCATCGGTGTCCCTACTTTTGGTCTTTAATGCCATGCTCTTAATTTTGCTTGATTTCCCAATTCTCGTAAAACCCAATTCATAGGTCTGCAAGTTGCCAACCAACTCTGTCAAATGAATTTAATCAATGTCTTTTGATTCCTCAATGGCAATGATCTTGGCATGGAATCTCTCAGGTAGAGATTTGAGCACCTTTCTAACAATCTTGGGTTCAGGAATTATTTCCCCAAAATTAAATGTAGAGTTTACTATGTCCTTGAGCTTGGCATAGAACTCGTCAAATGACTCATCCTCCTCCATCTTAATCTCTTCAAAGCTCATGGTAAGCCTTTGAAGCTTTGAATCTTTGATAACCTTAGTTCCTTTATAGGATGTCTAAAGGATGGTCCATGCTTCCTTCGCAGTTTCAGTGAAGGATATCTTCTTGAACTCCTCATTTGTTTCCGTGTTGAATAAAACAATCAATGCTCCATTGTTGAAGTTGGCCGCTTTGATCTTTGCATCATCCCAATCAGCCGACGCTTCTTTTGGTTTAGTCCAACCAATCTCCAAAGCTTGCCACACTTTTTCATCTAATGACTACAAGAAAGCTCTCATGCGTACTTTCCAGTATGCATAGTTAGTGCCATCAAATAATGGAGGGATAATTAAAGATTTTTCTCTATCCATGACAAAAAAGGGTCAATGGATCACATAGCAAAGATTAACCCTAATTAGAGTGTGCCTGCTCTAATACCACTTGATAGGCTAAGAATGTATTGACCCCTTAGGTGAATTAACTAATTAATTAGCCAAGTGAATTAATTAAGTCAATTTAACATGCAATACGTGTAGTAGCACAAACAAATAACCAACTAAGTTAAATGCAACGGAAAATAAATTTGACACTGGTAATTAGTTTACAAATGGGGAAAACCACCAAGGCAAAACCCCATCAGGTGAATTTAAGGTCACCACTCCCGAGAATCCACTATTATCAAAACAAGCAGTTACAAGTAAAGGAATCTCAATACCTTATACTAGCCTACAGTTGAACTCTTACCCCAATACACAATTGGACTTGTAATGTAGTGACAATCTCTCCTTTCTATGCACAACTCCAAGTATGTGACTAACCAATCAATGCACAAATCCTAGTACGTGACTAACACTCCAACTTGAGAAAGATGTTAGCTGCAAAGTTCTTCAGTTCATCTATACGATGAAGATCAAGAAGCTCCTTGGTCATAAAACCCTACGACGTACACATGCAGCAGCTTCTTCAAGAGAAAGATGAACTATGTAGATTGTCTCTGGTCACAATATGCATGAAAGACCTTTTCTTTCTGTTGCATCAAGTGAGATAGCCCTTAAAACAATCCTTATATATGTCTAGGGTTATGAGAAAAGAAAATCTAAACACATAGCTTACATATGCATGACAAACAGATCTGGAAATCTGAATTTTGTAATTCTCGATAGATAGGGTATCTATCGAGCAGCTGTCGTGCATTGATCTAAAATTTCCTTTTAAACCTCGATAGATACAATCTGTCGAGCTATCTGTCGAGCTTTAAAATACAGTACTTCTTCACTTGTTTCTTGAACAGATTTGCATGGCTTTAACTCTTGACTTGAACAACATGTTTCTTGAAGACTTAAACCATCCTAGATGTACCCAATTACAAGTAAAGTGCATTTTTCAAAGGATTAGCCAATTCTAAATGATATATGTTTATAACATGTTCCACATATGTCCTAACAACTTACCTTTCGGCAACACAGCACCTATGGCATCAATGCATGAGTATTAGAATGAACGGCATTAAAACTAAGAAACCCTAATCTAAACATATTATAACAACAAATAATTTAAAAGGTTAACAAGCAATTATGGGGCTCAAAACATATGAAAAATGGGCTACACAAAAACGAAGCAAAAACCAAACAAAGTAGAAAAAAAAGTAAATCTAGCAACCTAACATGCTAAAAAACATAAAGAAAGCCTAAAACTAACCAAAACAAACAGATTAAAGGCAGAAAAGGAAAAGAAAATTTTAAAAGAATACCTTAAAGCAAAAGCTCCTAGGCTTGATTTTTTACCGTTCCCCTCAATCAAATCTATCACAATTCAATAAAATAGTGATTAGCAATCTTAAACTCAAAAAATTAGGGCCAAAAAAGGTCTCAATCAAATAAAAAATTACTTGAGGGTGTTTTGTGAAAAACTCCCTTTTGTGTGTCTTGAAAATGTACTATGTAAGGATTTTTATAGTTGAAAAAATGGGGTTTACAATGGCTCCTAGACAATTTAAGATTCATTCCAAACTTCAGCCATTATTCCAGAAAACTTGTCTTTCTTATGCTTCTAAAACCCTAGCTACGTATGCAAGATTGTGCTTGCGTACGCATGCTTTGGACCACATATGCAGGCCATGACCCACATACGTAGATTTAGGGCCACTTTGGTCATTTTACTTCAAAAAATAGATTTTTACTCATTTAAAATGTTATATTTTCCATTTTAACACTTCTTAAGTCAATTTGATATTTAATTGGGCTCTGAACTAGCCTTGGGCCTTGGAGTTTGAGCATCACTAAGGAATAGAGGGCCAAGTCGTAAGGAGTACAAAATGTGGTGTCTATAGCCATCATCGGGTGACCTACATTTAATGCATGGAGAGCAGCCATGTCTATATTCCACTTACTGGTAGAGTTCCTAACGAAGTACAGGATAGGAGAAGTACGCAGAGACTAGATGGCCACTTTTGAGTGCTACATAGCCATGTTGTAAATGGACAATCAGTTACAGGCATAAACATCGAGGAGCGATGACTTGTGGTAGAACCAACAAAAGACTTAGAGGAAATCTCCCTGGATGACAACATCCTAGTTTGGATCACTCGTATAGGCACACAGGCTGACCCGTTAGTCCATAAGGAGCTCTCTCTTTTCTTGAAGAATAATTAGGACGTCTTCGCTTAGAGCCAAGAGGACATGTTGGGGATTAACCCAAGTGTCATGGTTCACAAGCTCAATGTAGGAGCATCCTTCCCTCCCATCTAAAAAAAGAAGAGAGTCTTTTTCTAGGAAAGAGACAAAACCATAGTGGAAAAAGTCTATAAACTGCTGGAAGTAGACTTCATCAAGGAGGTGTATTATCCTGAATGGTTGGCCAATGTGGTGATGGTCAAAAAGGTGAATGGCAAGTGGAAAATGTGCGTGGACTTCACTGACCTAAATAGAGCTTGCCCGAAGGACAGTTACCTACTCCCTCGTATCGACCTCCTCGTGGACTCGATGGTTGGACACCAACTATTGAGTTTCATGGACACATTCTCCATATACAACTAGATCAGGTTGAATGAAGCTAACCAGGAGAAGACCTCATTCGTCATGAGCGAAGGACTCTTTTGTTACAAGGTCATACCATTCAAATTAAAGAACGTAGGGGCAACATACCAAAGGCTTATGAATAAAATGTTAGTCAAGCAGATTGAGAAAAATGTCGAGGTATACGTAGACGATATGCTTGTAAAGAGTATGAAAGAGGATCGTCACCTGGATAATCTTCAGGAGACATTCGAAACCCTACACCTCTACGACATGAAACTTAATCCTAGCAAATGCGTGTTCAAAGTATCGTCAGGGAAGTTTCTAGGCTTTATGGTGTCACAGTGTGGTGTGGAGGCCAACCTCGAAAAAATTCAAGCCATATTGAAGGTGATAGCTCTCAACAGGTTCATCTCCCAAGTGAGGTACAAGTGCTTACCATTCTTCAAAATGCAATAGGAGGCCTCTGAGGGGACTGATAAGTGCTAGAAGGCCTTTAAGGAATTGAAGACATGCCTTGCATCCCCACCATTACTTAGTCCATCCAAACCTAGTGAAGGACTCTCCCTTTATCTGGTTGTATCCCCAACGGCCAGCTCAGCCTTTATCCAAGAAGAAGATCGCATACAGTTACCCATCTACTCAGCCAGGTGCTTCGTGGGGCAGAAGGAAAGTACCCCCTATGGAAAAGTTATCCTTTGCCCTAATCACGGTTGCCCAGAAACTCAGGCTGTATTTTCAGGCACACACTATAGTGGTCTAGATGGACAAACCATTATGAAGGGCAATGAACAATCCAAAGGCAGCTAGACGATTGGTCTTATGGGCAATAGAGCTCAGCGAATTTGACATACTGTACCGACCAAGAACCACGATCAAGGCCAAGGCCTTGGTGGACTTCGTCGCCTAATTCACAATAAAGGAATATAAAAATGAAAGACCAACGCCATGGATGATACGGACAGATGGTTTGTCCAACCAATGCACTGTAAGAGTTGAGGTTATCCTACAATCACTAGAAGGAGAATGGATAAAGTGTGCGATCCACCTTCAATTTCTGACAACCAGCAACGAAGCCAAGTATGAAGTAGTCCTCATGGGTCTCAACTTGGCTAAAGTGGTAGGGGGCTTCATCAGTAGTTGTACACAGTGACTCGTAAGTTATCATCAGACACATCAACAAAAAGTACGAGGCCAAAGGGGAACGAATGAAGGAATACCTAAGCATGGTCAAATAAAGGGTGAGCTAGAAATTCTTGGCTAAATTTGTGCAAATCCTGGGGGAAAAGAATGAGCAAGCTGATCGTCTAGCCAAAGTAGCATCCATAGAGCACATGGTCATCATCGGTCAAGTACTATACTTCATCCAATACTTGCCTGCCTGCCATTAACAAAATAAATGTACAGGTGATCCCCACAGGAGTTGACTGAATGACACCAATCATCTCCTACCTCAGAAACGGGACGCTTCCAAAAGACCACAATGCTTCTCGAAGAATGAAGGCACAATCATCACGTTTCATGCTGATTGGGGATATCCTTTACAAAAAGGGTTTTTCTTGTCTGTACTTAAGATGCTTGGTCCCCAGCGAAGCAGACTATGTCATAAGGGAAGTCCACAAGGGAGTTTGTGAAAACCATTTGGAAGCATGCTCGTAGGTTCACAAGCTCATATGAGTAGGGTACTATTGGCCCACTATGCAAGACACCTAGTCCTACATAAAGGCGTGCAACAAATGCCAATGCTTCAGCAACATCATACGGCAATTGTCAGAAAAACTTACCCCAATGAACGCTCCTTGGCCATTTGCTCAATAGGGGCTCGACATAATGGCCCCCTTCCACATTGGCAATGCAGTAACTCAAGTTCCTCGTCGTAAGGATCGACTATTTCCCTAAATGGGTCGAGGTAGAACCTTTGGCCACCATCATTAAGAAGAACGTTTGAGGCTTCATCTAGAAAAGTATCATTTGCCGCTTTAGTATGCCTATAGTCTTCGTCTCTAACGATAGGAAACAATTCGACAACAAAGCATTCAGGAACTTCTACCAACATCTGGGAATCAAAAACTACTATTCATCACCCACCCACCCATCCACAAGCCAATGGTCAAGTTGAGATTACATACCAATCCTTATTCAAGATGATCAAGACTCAACTCAAGGGGGCAAAGGTGATATGGCCGAATGAACTACCAAGTGTGTTAGGGCATATCGGACGATGGCTAGCACACCTACAGGTGAAACACCTTTCTGCCTTGCATTTGGAAGCGAAGCAATCATCCCGGCAGAAGTTGGGTTGACCAGCTACAAGGTATCACACCATGACGAAAGAAGGAATGAGAGGGAATGCGTCTATAGTTGGACCTTTTATATGAAGTTAAGCAACAGCTAAGCAATGGATGGCACATTATCAATGCCTAATGGCAAAGCACTACAACACCAAGGTCAAATGTTGACACTTTTAGGTCAGGGACCTAGTCCTAAGGAAGGTGACAACAACTACCTAAGACCCTAAGTAGGGCAAGCTAGGCCCCAACTGGGGAGGATCTTATAAGATCGTTGATTGCCATAGAAAGAAGCCTACCACCTAGAGACCCATGACGGGTAAAGACTCCATCACCCATGGAACATTAAGCTCCTGCGGAGATACTACCAATAGTGAATAACTACAAACTATGTTATTGTTTTTCTCTTTTAATATTGTTAAAGTAGGATATTAATTAAGTTTTTCAATTATTTGAATAAGACTCTTTAGGATTATCAAACACATCATCTTCATTTTTTTTCATTATTCGTATCTCTTGCTAAAGATCTACCTTTTAAGAAATTGTCTACAAAAATCATAAGTCCTACCTATGGGATGGATGGAAGACCAAAGATACCGATAGGTACCTAGTCACGAAAAATCCAAACTCCTACCTACAGGACAGATGGATCATCAGGGGCACCGACGAGTGCCTTGGTTTCAAAATTTATCATGTCCTACCTATGAGGTGGACGAAGGATCGAGGATACCGACAGGTACCTGGTCACAAAAAATCGGAACTCCTACCTACAGGATAGATGGATCATCAAGGACACCAACAGGTGCCTTAGTCTCAAAATTAATCATGTCCTACCTATGGGGTGGACGAAGGACCAAGGATACTGATGGGTATCTGGTCATAAAAAATCCAAACTTCTACCTACAGGACAGACAAATCACTAGGGACATCGCCAGGTGCCTTGGTCTTAAAAATCATCATGTGCTACCTACGGAGTGGATGAAGGGCCAATGATAACGACGGGTCCCTGATCACAGATGTTCATCAATGACTACCCACGGGTATAAAATTGTTCACAAAAATACAAGTCCTTACGACAAATTGGGGACATGTCCATGAATACAATAAAAAAGGTTCAACAAACAAGAAAAGAATATAAGCGATGAACAATGAAAACATGGCAAATAAAATAAAAACCTCAACAAACCTGATGGGGATAAAAGTAAATACATAAAGCCTGAAATAGGGCATTCCATTGTTTTGAAATTAATCTTACAAAACACAAAATAAATAATACAAAGAAAAGGGAAAACTAAGTAGGAGCATCATTAGGGATGAATTGGCCTTCAGGAGTTGACAAGTCCTCGAGGATAGACAGATCAATAATAGCAGCCTAGAATTCAAAGACACCTGGACCATCTGTCTCAGCTTAAGCAAGCTTTCCCAGCTCTTTCTCGACTAAATGGACGACATCGTTAGCTTCATTCAAAACAGTGTTGGTGGAACAATGTTGTCGATCACCATTTGGGATAGGCCTAGGTTGGGACAGACGATGGCTACTTACATAAGGTAGTCCTTGAAGCCGTCGCCATACAAACCCCCCAATTCACCTAAGAAGGGTTGGGAGATCTGGTACTCCACCACGACGTCAACCTTAGCTTGCTCCACTTGCTTATGAAGGGCAGCTAGCTCCATCGTCAAATTGGTGTTTGCCTTGGTCCGCTCTTCGCACCGTTGGGTAGCCTTCTCCAGCTCATCTGTCTTTACCATCAGCTTGACATTAAGAATGCAAGAAGCTTCCTTATATTGATTTCGCTGATTGGCTTTGTATTCCAAACGGGTGTGCTGGCAACAAACCACCTCTTCCTTTGCTTCGCATCTAGCTTGTAGGGTCTTTATCCTCACCATAGCCTACAAAAGGACGATAGTTACAAAAAAAAAAAAAAAAAAAAAGAAAAAGGAAAAAAAAAAGCCAATGAATACTCACCCCAACCAAGTTAAAGAGACCAGAAACCCCCAATTCCTCAGTGACATGATTGACACATTCATCCATGTCCATGTCCTTGATAATCGAATTAACCATTTCCTCAGCATTTTCCTTGTGGCTCACAAGTCTTTGGATGGGGTTAGAAGAGATGGGACCTTGGGCTATCATTAAGCCTTTGCCAGCACCATGACGAGGAGGTGTGGGAACCTTTTGCGACGTATCCAATGAGTTTGATGCATAGGGTTGGCCCGTCCCCTTTTTAGTAGGACGCCTATCCTTGCCCGTCCCTTTCCTCTTAGGGGCAATTTTGGGAGGAGGCATTGCCTTGGAAGGAGAAGCTAACTGTTGGTAAATTTGGTTTTGTATCTCATACAAAACACATAGCGGAAGCAAAAAAACATGATCTATTTCATTCATGATTGATAACATGCATTATGTAATTTTCAGAATTTAAGAACAAGTTAGCGTACCTTAGTGCAGTGAAATTCAAAACAAAAGATTAGAAGTACTTGGGAACACTTTTAATCTTCACTCCAATTCCACTTTACGCCCAAGAAGTGTGGCCTCTCAATCAGTTTTTAAGGGAGAATAATCGAGTGGCTTCACTTGTACATACACGCCACTTCACAATGATGATTCTCTTAAAATAAAATTCTATATGTTTCTCCCTTTATAACTAACTGATTATATGGGCGCAAGGTCCTTGGTAGGAAAAATCTTAAGGGTAGGCTATTTTTGGCCCACGATGCAGAAAGAAGCAACAGAGTTGTTAAAAAGTGTGATAACTGGTAGAGGAATGGGAACGTCCAGCAATTGCCAGGAGAAAAGATGATAGCCATCACTTCACCTTGGTTGTTTCTTTAATGGGGGATTGATATCATAGGGCCTTTGCCACAAGGTAAGAAACAAGTAAAGTTCCTACTCATCACAATTGATTACTTCACGAAATGGGTGGAAGTAGAGGCGCTCGCCATGATCATAGAAGCAAAAATCCAAAACTTTGCATGAAAAAACATCGTATGTAGATTCGGGATACCTAGGACGATCATCTCGAACAATGGTCGTCAGTTCGACAGCTAGGGATTCTGTTATTTTTACTCAAACCTCGGCATCAAAAATAAATTCTTCTCACCAGGACATCCTCAAGCCAATGGACAAACAAAAGTGACGAATCAAACATTGTTGAAAATCATCAAGCCTCGACTAGTGGGGGCAAAAGGAGCATGGCCTAAAGAATTACCGAATGTCTTATGGGCTTATCAAACCACAACAAAGACCCTAACAAGAGAAACACCCTTCAACCTCACATATGGCATGAAAGCAGTCATCCCGTCAACATAGGAGTCACTAGCCTAAGAAGGGAATTCTTTAGCAAAGATAGCAACGACGACCAACTAAAGCTGAATTTGGATTGCTTGGACGAAGTTATAGATCAAG
>JAOWBE010142145.1:6389-17764 GCA_028566155.1 Quercus phellos
GTTTCAAAATATCCCCCCCCCCCCCCCCCAATTCTTCAAGTAGAGGAGGAAGAGGAAGCAGAACAAGAAGAAGAGGGCTTTGTGGACCTCACTGAGTCCACAGACGACTACGAAGTTTTCAACCAACCTTTACCACCAAAGGACATGCCAGAAGAGATGGGTATCCAAAGGAAACCCCAAAGAAGCCTACAGGAGCTTCTAGAAAGTCATCCAAGAAGGGGGGAAGCTAGGAAGCCTTCTCAGCCCAGGCTTCCACCTCCTCCACCCAAGTCTCCTTCACGTGTGCCTCAGCCATCCCTACCCTCAAGAACAGAATAAGGTGATCTTAAGAGGAGGAGGGAACCAAAAGGGAATGAGGTAATGGAGACTAGAAGACCTCATCCTTCCACTGAAAAAGAAGCTCACAGGGCGTCAAAGTAGCAGAAAACTAGCCACGCCCCCAGCCAAGGAGCAGAAAAGGCAGACATTCAACTCCTCGAGCCCCAAGCATGGCTTCTAGCCCCCATGCTTGGTGATGAGCCCCTGATGGATGATGCATCAATCAGGGACTTCAATGGGGGTATAGGTTGTCATGTCACCTCAACGCTAGAGCAAACCCTTCTGCTTCCCAAAGATATGGTGGAGTTGTGAGGCTTTAGGAGGAGTGAAGTCTTCCTTCACAAAAAAAGGTTCCTGGGCATGGTAAGAAACTTATTTTTCCACAGCTGTTTTTTTTTTTTATTTGACACACTACTCATTCCCTTTTCTTTTTGTTTTAAGGTTGTTCAAAGTACCTTCAGGCTAGAGGAGATGACCAACTTCCTCTCTTAGCAATTAGATGACGAGAGGAAAATGAGGGTTGTTGCGGTGCAAACCCTGACCATTGCTGAAAACAACAATGCTAATCTTAAGAAGAGACTGACCGCCGAAGAGCAAGCCAGGAAGAGCACAGACGCAGCCCTAAAGGGTGTTGAGAGGCAAGCCGAGAGCCAGAGGAAGTTGGCACACGAGGCCAATGAACAACTAGCTGTTTCCAAGGAGCAGTTGGCAGCTCTGAAGAAGCAACTGGAGGAGGCTCAAAGGCTCAAAGATCAGGCTGAAAAAGCCAGAGTTAAAGCTAAGGAAGACAAGGCCAAAGCTGAGAAGGAAAGAGATGAGGCCGAGCAGCACAGTTACGACGTCAGCATAGCTGAGACCGAGGATGCCCTAAGGGCAGAGGTCCCCGTCGTATGTCATGCCTACTGCACTCAGACTTAGGAAGAAGCCCTCAATCGAGTTGGGATTGAGGCTTCTTCCGAGTTGAGGAAGCCTGACAACATCATCTTTCCCCCTGCCTTACAAATTCCCAGTCAAAAAGAGGTAACTCCTCCAATTTCTCAGCCAGCCAAAGAGGCCCAACCTCAGCACCCTTCCTCATCCAGTCAACAGGAGCAGGGCAGAGAACAAGAGACCCTGAAAAACTCTTCTTCGGATAATGTAACTGAGGCTCCTCAGCCTGGGGCAGCTTCTCAAGACTTTGAGAAGCAACTAGCCTCAGTTACTTTGCCTGTAGAAGGAGCTCTTAAGGAGAAAGAGAAAGAAATCCCTCCTGAAGCAGCTGACAAGGCCCCTAAGTCCAAACTCCAAATAAAGTTGAAGCCTTAGTTTTTATTTTTAGGATAATGAAAATCGTTGTAATTTCATCTTTTGTACCTAAAGATCAACTTTGATAATGTATGAATTTTTTTTTTTTTAAATTCTAAGTAACATATGCTAGTATTATTGTTTCCTTTAATTGCATGACATTTACTTTGCCTTATTTTCTATCCATTCTCCAGCATACTCTACAAAGGAGCAAAACACTTAAATAAAATACAAACATTAACTCTCTTTATCTTAAAAATGTACTTTCCCTTTATCAGCTTTTGCTAAGTTTCCCAATTTCCAGGCAATATCCCAACGTTTAAGTAACAAGCAAGACATGAACATATTGAAACACACTTAGTTGACATCCATAAGGCTTATCATGACTTATAAAATGGGTCATAACTTAGTCCAAAAAGTAATAATTTATATTCAAGATCGTGTTCTAAAGATTTTAACACAACTTAGACTCCACTGAATATATCCCCTGATACTGGGAAGATAATTATTTTTACCAAGTTTATGGTCCGAAGACTTGACACAACTTATTTTCCATTTTACATTTCAAAAGACGTTATAGGATATCAATTTCTACTAAGTTTGTGGTCCAAGGACCTAACATAACTTAGTTTCTGTTTAATATTTCAAGAGATGTCATAGGATATTAATTTCCACTAAGTTTGTGGTCCGAGGACCTGACATAACTTAGTTTATGTTTAATAATTCAAGAGATTCCATAGTATATTAATTTTCACTAAGTTTGTGATTCGAGGACCTAACATAACTTAGTTTCTATTTAATATTTTAAGAGATTCCATAGGATATTAATTTCCAGTAAATTTGTGGTCCGAGGACCTGACATAACTTAGTTTCTGTTTAATATTTCAAGAGATACCATAGGATATTAATGTCCACTAAGTTTGTGATCCGATGACCTGACATAGCTTAGTTTCTGTTTAATATTTCAAGAGATGCTATAGGATATTAATTTCCACTAAGTTTGTGGTCCGAGGACCTGACATAACTTAGTTTCTGTTTAATATTTCAAGAGATGCCATATGATTCACAATATACACTTAGGATGAATAGAAAGGAGTCATAATGCAACTGTTCTTATTAATAGTAGTACCTTTTCAGGTTGTTTACATTCCAAGGATGGAGTACAGTTCTTTCATCCAAATCTTCTAAGTAGTATGCACCTATCCCTGCTACTGATATAATGTGATATGGTCCCTCCCAGTTAGGCTCCAATTTTCCCAAAGCTGGGTTTTTAGTATTTTCCAAAACTTTCCTTAATACCAAGTCTCTTAGGGCCAATGGCCTTAATTTTACATTCATATCATAGCTTTGCTTAAGCTTATGCTAATAATAAGCCAACTACACCATAGCATTTTTTCTTCGCTCTTCAATCAGATCCAAATTCTTCTTCAGTAGCTCATCATTTCCATCCGAGGTGAAGGTGTTAGTTCTCATCATTAGGAAACCATTCTCCAATGGGATTATAGCCTCAGCCCCATATGTCATGGAGAAAGGGTCTCTCCAGTGGACTTTCGAGGTGTTGTTCGATATGTCCAAAGGACATGTGGCAGCTTTTCCACACACCTTTCTTTGGCGTCATCTAATCTCTTTTTAAGTCCTTTTATGATGACCTTGTTAATAGCCTCAGCCTGTCCATTTCCCTGCGGATAGGCTGGAGTGGAATACCTATTTTTTATACCCAGATCAAAACAGTATTTCCTGAAAGCTTTGCTGTCAAATTGAAGGCCATTGTTTAAGATGAGCACGTAAGGAACCCCGAATCGTGTAACAATGTTCTTCCAAATGAACCTTTTGACGTCTACATCCCTGATATTAGCCAGAGGCTCAACTTCGACCCACTTGGTAAAATAATCTGTACAGACAAGTAGGTATTTTTTATTTCCTACCGTTTTGGGGAAAGGTCCCACAATGTCCAAACCCCATTGAGCAAAGGGCTAAGGGCTAGAAAGAGGATTAAGAACTCCTCCAGGCAGGTGAATATTGAGCGCAAACCTTTGACATTGATCGCATTTTTTAACGTATTCTTGTGCCTCCTTTTGCATGCCTAACCACTAATATCCTTGAGTAAAAGCCCTATGAGACAGGGATCTTCCTCCTGTATGACTCCCACCAACCCCTTCTTGGAGCTCTTCTAGAAGTGATTTTGATGCTTCGAGGTGCACATAAAGCAAGTAAGGGCCAAAGAAAGAGCGCTTGTACAATTTTCTATCCTCGGACAGCCAAAATCGAGGAGCTTTTCTTCGTACTTTCTCAGCTTCAAACTTCTCTTCAGGCAGTCTATCTTTTTCTAGGAATAGTGATATTGAATCCATCCAGCTCGGACCCAGTTTGATCTGGTGGATCCTAGGTATACCATGGTGTATTGAAGTAGGTGTATACAGGTCTTTAACCAGTACTACTCGGGGCAAATCTTGTGCTGAGGACGTGGTGAGGGTAGCCAATGAGTCTGCATGCGTGTTTCCACTTCTAGGAATATGAGACAAGTCAAAAACTTCAAATTTTTCTTGTACACTCCTGATTTGGCACAAGTACTGCATTCTTGAATCACGCGCTTCCAAATCACCTTGTACTTGACCCACCACCAATTTTGAGTCTGAAAAGACTTTCACTGCCTTTCCCCTCATTTTCTAGACCATCATCATTCCCATCAGCAAAGCCTCATACTCTGCTTCGTTATTCGTAGCCGAGAAACTCAATCTCAATGATTTTTCAATAGTAATCTTCTCAGGTGACACTATAACTAATCCCACTCCTGATCCTCACTGGTTCGCTGCTCCGTCAACGTACAATTCCCAAGGCATTAGGCATTGAACAGAGATTACGCCGATTGATCCTTCATCCAGTTTCTGATTTTCCCCCTCCATCTCTTCAGGACATTTAGCAAATTCGGCCACCAGATCAACGAACACTTGCCCATTTATAGAAGTACGAGGCATGTACTTTATATCAAAAGCCCCTAGGATCGTGCCCTACTTGGTAATACTTCCAGTATAATCTACACTTCTGAGTACTGATTTGAGTGGAAGCTAAGTGAGCACGACCACAGTATGTGCTTGGAAGTAATGGGGAAACTTTCTTGTAGCATGGACCACGGCCAATATCGCCTTTTCCAATGGCAAATAGCTCACCTTGGCTTCTTTAAGTGACTTGCTCACGTAATAGACTGGTCGTTGTATACCACTGTCCACCCGTATGAGCACAAGGCTTATGGCATATAAGGCAACTGCAATATAGGCAAAAAGAATTTCATCCACCACAGGGCTAGACATAATGGGCAGATGGGATAAATATTGTTTAAGTTCTTGGAATGCCATGACACACTCCTTGAACCACTCAAATTCTTTCCTTTTGTGCAGCAGAAGGAAGAAAGGCCTGCACCTCTCTGCCGATCTGGATATAAACTGATTCAAAACGGCCATCATTCCAGTAAGTTTCTGCACTTATTTGGGATTCTGAGGTGGTTGCAAGTTATGAATGGCTTTAATTTGGTCTGGGTTCACCTCAATTCCCCTGTAAGTCACCATATACCCTAGAAACTTTCCTGAACCCACTCCAAAAGAACACTTAGATGCGTTCAGACGCAGCTTGTGCTCCTTTAGGATTTCAAAAATGCTTGTAAGATCCGCTAAGTGTTCGGACACCAACTTGCTCTTCACAACCATGTCATCAATATAGACTTCAACGTTTTTATCTAACTGTGGTTCGAACATTTTAGTCATCATTCGTTGATAGGTTGACCCTGCATTTTTCAAGCCAAAAGGCATCACCTTGTAGTGATAGTTTCCCACAGAAGTAATAAAAACTGTTTTTTCCTGATCATCTATTGTCAGAGGTATCTGGTGATATCCTTGAAAGGCATCTAGAAAGCTCATCCGAGAATGGCCTACCGTCGCATCTATTAATTGGTCTATTCGATGCATAGGAAAAGGGTCTTTAGGACAAGCCTTGTTAAGATCTGTAAAGTCCACACACACTCGCCATTTTCCTGTCTTCTTTTTCACCACCACGGTATTCGCCAACCACTGAGGGTAAAACACCTCTTTAATAGCCCCTGCCTGTTTATGTTTGGTTACCTCACTCTTGACAGCCTCTACATGTTCCTTAGAGGGGCGCCGAGATGGCTGCCTCTTTGGAGTAATTGATGGGTTCACATTCAAGTGATGACAAATGAACTTTAGAACTAGCCCTAGGGCTTCATAGGCTTCCCATGCAAACACGTCTACATTTCTTCTCAAAAGCTCATCCAACTGCTCCTTCTCCTGTAGGGGAAGTTGAGCTTCAATCTAAAAGAACCTCTCCGGATCATCTCCAATAACCACCTTTTCTAGGTCTTCGCATTTTACCTCGTCAACCGGCCCATTGAACAGAGATACCGGAGTTTTTAGCTACCATAACTCGTTTCCAGTAATGGCCAAGGTGTCAATCTCTGGCTTGTGTTGAATTGCTGCTATTAAGCATTGCCTAGCCGTAAACTGGCTTCCAACTATCTCCAGCATTTGACCTCCAGAAGGATATTTTACCTTTTGATGAAGGGTGGATGAAACAGCACCCAAGGAGTGTAGCCAAGGTCTGCCCATGATGGCCGTATACGGGGAAAATGCATCTACCACGATAAAATCCACTTCAACCACATCTATACCAGCTTGCACGGGTAATCTTATCTATCCCTTAGGAACAACCATTTTACCTTCGAAACTCACCAAAGGTGAGCTGTAGGTCGTTAAATCTTCAAGTTTTAAACTCAGCCCCTTGTATAGGTCGAGATACATGATCTCAACTGTATTTCCTTGGTCAACCATGACCCTCTTTACATCATACCCACCAATTCTAAGTGTAACCACCAAAGCATCATCATGTGGCTATATGGTTCCCTGTTTGTTCGCACCCGAAAAGCCTAACACCAGTGGGACACTCGTCTTGATTCTTTTCGGCATTGAATTAGAGTCTTCTTCTGAGTAATAAGATACTGACATTACCCTGGAGGGACAAGATCCAGTCCTCCCTAGAGCAGCAAATATAACGTTTATTGTGCCGAGAGGAGGTTTCGGCGCAGCGTTTCCTTGGAATGCCGAGCTCAATTGGCCTCCTCGGCCATTGGAGTGATGTAAGAGATGCTTTAACTTCCCTTCTCAGACCAATTGCTCCAAATGATCCCACAAATTTCTGCAATCTTCAGTAGTATGTCCATGATCCTAATGATAATGGCAGTATAGGTTTTAGTTGCAATTCACTAGATCTCCTGCCATCTTATTCGGCCATTTAAAGAATGGTTCATTCCTAACCTTCTCTAAGACTTTTTGCACTGGCTCTCAAAATACAACATTGACCACCTGCGTGTTGGCAGATCTAGACTGCCCTGCAAAGTCTCTCCGAGGTCGATTATTCTGTGCCCGATCCGATTTGTGATCCCTCCTCTCCTGAGGGATCACCTTCACTTTCCCCTTTCCCTGTAATTGATCCTCTTCAATCCTTCTATATTTGTCAATCCTATCCATCAACAGGTGTACACTGGTAACAAGTTTACCAGTGAGGGATTTCCTCAAATCATGCTCGGCTGGTAGCTCCCATCTATCTAATTGAACATTTCCCAGTATCTATCTAAGTAAGCCTTCAAAGTTTCCCCCCTCGCATGGACATAGAGGGCAAAGATCCTAAAGGCAATGGAACCTTGCTACACGTGATAAAGCGAGCGCTAAAAGACTGGGTAAGCTTCTTGAAGGAGTCAATGGAATTCGCTTTCAAGCCATTAAACCACCTTATCGCCATTGGACCTAGGCTAGACGGAAAAATCTTACACATCAAGGCCTCGTCTTTAGAATGGACGGCCATTTTTTGATTAAAATGACTGACATGCTCCATTGGATCCGTTCGACCAATATAAAGAGAGAAAGTCGGCTGATGAAATCACCGAGGAAGGCTTGCACCCTCTATCCTTCATGGGAAAGGAGACTTAACAACCTGTTTTAACGCTTCGTTCATAGCTTTGTTTCCAAGGCCCTTGTGCGTTGGGCTCTTATTCTTGCGCTTATGGCTACTATATTCCTCGTCGCTCGAGAAAGTTTCATTGGGCGGAGTTCTGGATCGTCGCCTGTACGTGGCATCATCTATACCCTCGGAAGAAGACTCGGACTCAGGTGATGAGCGCCTTCACCATGCGCGATGCAACTTCTTTTTCAGTTCATCAATCTCACGTTGCATGTCTCTCTCATTCTTTGCATGGGAGACATGGCTCTTCCCACGTGACTGACTCCTACTAGTATGCGTTGTTTGCACGCTTCCTTCATGATCTCCCCTTTGTTGAGGGTTTACAATTGAGTTATTACGTTGGGAACCCCCTAATTCCGCCTGGTGTGGATTAACATTACCCTGATGTAGCTTGATCGTCGGTTGGTGCAAACCTGACTCTTCCATTTTCAGCACTAAATCGAAGTCTCCTTCTGATCAGATCAAGCTCTCCCCACAGACGGCGCCAATTGTAAGGACCAATTTTGACTTGGACTCCAAAACAGGATTGGACTTAAGCCCTATAAGCCTAAACAATAAATTTGTAAAGCGTGGAAGAAAGAACTAGCCTGAATTTAGAAGAGAGGTCACGATCGTGGTGGGTTTGGAAGAGTAATTATATGAAGAAGATATGTAAATCGTTCTCGGCTCAGCCAAAATAGAATAATCAAGTATCTAGAGTTTTTCCTTCTGGACCTCCTTTCTTTTTGGTGCTTTTTGAGGTTATATACCACGATCTTCCTATCATTCTCACCGTACACATGTAAATCAGGTTCTGGGAGCTTCTTCCTATCCCATCTCACACTTCCCTGAACCTTCCACCACTAGCTATAAAGTTGCTTATTTACTGTTCAGATATCACCTCCACATTAATGCGGCTAGAGAGTTAGCTGGGAAGCATTTAATACGGAGGTAACAGCTTTACAGATATTTGTTACCCTTCTTCCCCATCCCTTATTCAGCATTTGACCCTCCCCCTGTCACAAAGTACCCTTAAAGTAGCATATTAAGGGGATTGAGATGTTTTTAGCCACCTCGGACAAATGTTCCGAGGTGACTGTTCTCCTCAAATAGGCTTAGGTCCGTTATAAATACTCTTTAACTCTTCCTGTAATACAATTTTCATCTCTTCCTTAATTGATCGTCCTCGGATCTATCCACGTCCTCGGACTGGGTTATTGGGCCACAAGCCCAGCCTATCCAATCTAAATAGTACCTCTAGAGGCAGCTGGTCCCCATAGGTATCATAAAGAATAGCTTTTCGTTCATAGTAGGGACGGTGTGTGGAATATACATAGCTTAAAACTACGACGTTTTGCCAAAATCCAACCAGGTCTTCAAGATAAACTCTTGTACTTTGAATTCTAGAGGAATACAGTGATTTTTTTTTTGGAATTCAGTTATTGATTGTGAAAATTGTGTAAATTTCAGTTTTTTGAATTATCAATAAGTCTAAAAAAAAGGCAATATGATCATAGATCGAATCAGGTCCGTTCATTTGCTTATTCATTCTCAAATTTTCGTTTAATTACTCCACAATGATATAAAAAAATTTCAGAGATTCAGAGATAAAGTTTTTGACTTTTTTCTATGCTCTTCAATCGATGGGGTTGTTAAATTTTAGCTGAATTCCTTATGGAGTTTCTCAAAAGTTCATGTTTCCATAATTTTCGTGGTCTTTCAATGGTTTTTAGCAAAAATGACATGGTTAAGGGTGTAAAAAAAAGGGGTTATTTAGCTTCAGTGTCAGTGAAATGGTGAGATTCAAATTTTATTTTTTTTCTTTTAACTTAAATTTTCTCAGGAAATAAATAAAAATTATATAATCAGTTTGTAATTTTGTTAATTTAGAAAGGGTAAATTGGGAAATTCATTTAGTTAATAATTTATCTACTCTACTACCCCTCCAAATCTCTCAAATTTGGGGGAATTAAAAATTAGGGGTTAGAGGTAGTTGAAACCCCTCCCCCTCCTTCCTTAAAAAACTTTCAAACAAAATAATTGAATTACTCTCCCTCCCTTTACTCTACTCCCCCTCTCTCTTTTTTTTAACTTCCAAACAGGCCATTAGTATGCATTTGGATACCACTTATTTTACTGAAAAGTGAAAAGTGAAAATAATAAAAAAATAATAAAAAATTATTGTTCATGCTTGAAAGTTTTGTTCATATGTCTGATTGCACTGTTAATGTCCAATAAATAGTGCAATAGGCTCTGGTTTAAAAAAAATAATAAAATAAAAAAATAAAAAGCTGAAAACGCCAAAAACGTGGACACGGACGCGTAAGGCAAATGCATCCTTAACAGTTCATAAACACATCTGTTGGTATTAGTAAAAAAAAAAAATTCCTTACACCTACACATTTAAGGCTTAACAAAAATTCGTTAGGATAATCAATTATCACTTTTAAAAAAATAAAATAAAAAAGTCACCTAGCATTTATAAATAAAATAATAATAATAATAATAATAATACATGGTTCTTACTCAGTTACTCCTTAACTAAATTTCTTTCTAAAAAAAATTAGGTAAAATTTAAGACTTTTAACTGTTCATAAACATATTTGCTATATACTCTTAGTCTTAACTTCTAATCTTTATCTTTTCTTTTATTTTTTTAATAAAATAAAATTTTAAACTTACCTAAAAGTTAAGAATTTTAACCGTTCATAAACACATCTACTGGTATTAGCCAAAAAAAAATTCCTTACACCTACTCGGCATTTTAAAAAAAAACTAATACATGGTTCTTACTCGGTTACTCCTTAACAAAATTTTAAAATTCTAGATAAGTAAAAACTTAAAAATCTTAAGTTTTAACCAATGCTAATTGTGATTGCATTTGTGTGTAGCCTTCTCTATTTCACATGTGAGCACATGCTCAAAGGCTCTTCTTTTTTTTGAGTAAATTTTAATAATTTGCAAGCTGCATTCTAAACCAACTGGAGCTGCTAATTGTGATTGCATTTGTGTGTAGCCTTCTCTGTTTCTCATGCTTTATGCCCATTTTTAAAGGCTTTTTAGTTTCTAATTTTACTTATTTATTTATCTTTTCTTTTAAGGATTCCCTAATAGTTTCTGTAGGTATATAACTTCATATTAAAAGAAAGTATACTAAAAAAAAATCAGACATACGTGAATAACGTGAAACTAATAGAAAATATTTAATGATTCAATAACTTGGGCGTCTAGCATGCTAATGAAGAATTTAAACAGATACTTTGTGTTAATCTTGTGAGAAACTTTGAAACAACATCGTTCTAACTTAAAGGAAAAGAGAGAGAGAGAAATTTCTAGATAGCCATTAATAGATCCCATTTATCATATTTTTCTCAAAAAATTACATGCGAAATTATTAAATTATAAAAAAGAAAAAAGAAAAAAAAAAGAACACAGTTTGACATACTCAAAGATGAGAAATAAGTACCAAACAAATAGAAATTGTCATGTAGCAAGACAACCAAATACATATTGGTTGTTGGTGATGATATTAATGAAGCAGGAGGAGCCAGTGGCTTGAAATATCATCACGGATATGGTGTGCCCTTCTTGATCCGGTGGAAGCATGATGTGAAGTGTTAGAAATACTAGAAGATTGTATTGTATTTCTTAATGAAAGAATATACATCAGTGCCTTATATAGGAGGCATAAGAGTGCGGTACAAGTAAAGTGTAGTACAAGTATAAGTGTGCTATACAAGTAAAGAAAGCAGTTGGGCCTAAAGCCCATA
>JAOWBE010142151.1:0-17764 GCA_028566155.1 Quercus phellos
CCTCTACTCCCTCGCAACTTTCCCTGCTCCTTGACTCAAGATAAGGCATACTTTACAGCTAGCATTTCAGTAGATAATTATAAATTCCTCCATTTCTCAATATCAAGAAAGATAAACAAGTTCATTATCTATTGCATTTCATAAATCAACCCCTAAAGGTCTTCTATCACTATTGCTTAATTAATTTAACTTAAAAAAAAGAAAAAGAAAAAAAAGAAACACATTTTTTCTTGGTGAAATTAGCATAGTTCCATAGATAAATGTCATCCAAATACCCCCAACAAACCACATGGTTAGGTAGGATGAAATATAAGCAAAACTAGCTTTCTATATGAAAAATGAAACAAAAAGGAAAAGGGCCAAACCTTGAGTGAAGAACATCTCTTTATGTAGTCTCACTTTACCTTAAACCCCAATATTCACCGTCAGTGATTCATTTCTTAACTCAATCATCGATCAAATGGGCATCTAATAATCCACAATTCAGAGCCAGCAAATTATTGCTATTTACTCGTGCAAACAAAAGGCATAACCAAATTCTAGAGACAAAAACAAAACAAAACAAATTTTCAACTTGAATTAAGATAAGGAAAAACAAAACATACCCAGAATTGAAATGATATTGAAAAAGCTAAAAATACCCAAAAATTTAGAGTCAAAATGAGAAAAAAAAAAAAAAAAAAGACCCAATATCGAATACAAATTGAAAAGACTAAAAAAAATATTAAGAGTAAAGAGAATTGAAGAAATCTCACAGGTTGATGATAGAGATCCATTTGAGAGTGGAGTAGACAAAATCTAGGTCATTAGGTTTGAATGAGTTATTGACGAAGCACACGACCCGAGAGAATGAGTCCTTCTCTCTCTTGGGCCATTGGCGGTGTAAGCCAAGCATTGCAGAGATGCATCGTTTAGTATTTTGAAGTGAAAGAAAGAACGCCCACTAGGTTTTTAGTTTGAGAGAGAAGACGCGAGAGAGAGAACACTGGTTTGTTTGTCTGTGTATTCTTGCTTTTATATATTACCTACTTAACCGGTAATTGGTTTTTCATTAAAAATAAATAAATAGTCAGGATTCAAACGTGCAAAATCTATGGCTAAGATTAAAGAGGGTATCGTACCCCCCTAAAAAAATAGGGGGTACAGTAGAATGACCCTATAATATGATATCATAACGATTGGAATAGAAAGAAATACATATTATCCTAATATACCATTCATCTTTAATTTGTCTTATTTTAAAATAGGAATAAATTTTTTATTTCACCTCCATTTAAACAAAGGAATAAATGTTGTTTACATTTTTAGGAGGAATATAATGGAATGAAATGAGCATTCCCCATAATCATTCAATTCCTATGTACTAAACTCCCAAAATAGATGAAAAAAATCTTTTACCTCATTCCTTACCAACTGCAAGGTATAAGTAAATTTAACTTTTTTATGTTTGCTTACCGGTGAAGAGAGGTTGAAAGAAAAGCCCACATAGTAATTTTATCACTGTAAGCATGCACAGTTTATTGCCGGGCACTTTTATTTATAGACAAGGTTTATCTTTAAACTAGTTTGGATATAAATAAGGTTTATTTTTGGGTTTGATGACAATAGTTGTCCAATTTGAGGCTACATTTAAATTCCATTGTACTAGGATTGACGCGGTGGTCCATATGAAAATAAATAATAGAGAAAAAGAATACAGATATAAGGTGAGATAGTCATTTAGAATGTAAAATGATAAGGTTCAACTACCATTAATAAATTCAAATTGCTTGGAACATTATGATGCTTACGTAAGGTTTGGGTCCAATACTTCCATAACATGTTACGATGTTAACACGTAGCAAGTGTTTGACACGTGTTTACATCCCAACTTAATTTTTCTTCTCATCCCAACTTAGGCCTTCTTCATGAGCTTATATAGTCAGAAATCTCTCTCTCTCTCTCACAGGCACATGTGCGCTCGTGCACACAGATGGCAAGTGGCATTTAGGAGGTCTTGCTTGTTGATTGCAAAGAAATTAATGGGTAATTTTTTTTTCTTGGTACTACTTGGTTCTTTTTTTTTCTATCTCTAGCTTGTTTTTATTTATTTGTTTATTTATTGCTAAGTTTGATTTAAAGTTGGCTAAAAGATCTGAATATACATTGAAAATGAATCTATATGTTGTGATTCGATATGGAAATCAAGAGTGCAGGAGCAACATGGCTCAAGGTCAGTCAACCTGATCTATTTATTATGTGCATGTACACTACAATGCATGTGCGTGTGTGTGTGTTTTTTTTTTTTTTTGACATTTTGAATTTCTTTTATTACAAAAGGTGTTCATAGAATTGCAAGGGAAGAAAATAAATTCGTGTGGAACGAGAAATTTACTTTCAACGCTAAGTATCCAGTGGTGAAGATCACAAATATAAGCTTACTTTTCATATCATGGACAAGCAAAATCTCTCTGACGATGTTTTGTTGGCGAATCCATATAAATCTCTCTCTCTCTCTCTCTCCCCAAAAAAAAAAATTTCATTGAGGTTGTGCTAAAAGTTTTTTCTTTTTTCTTTTTTCTTTTTTCTTTTTTTTACAGAAAACAAAACAAAACAAAATAAAATAAACCCAATAAAATATAATCTCTGAAGCCTTCTCTGATTAATATTGTTTACCGTTACTTTGGCTCGATTAAATTGCTAAAGATTCTTAAGTTATCATTTTAATATGGCTAATCTTCATGGGGACAGAATATATGTTCAGGATTTTGTGTCTTTTGGGGTGAAGATGGGAAAGGCTGAACTTCGACAAGGCAAGTATATGGTTGTTCTTCCCGGCAAGACCTCCGCTGGAGAGATCTTTGTTGTAGTAAATTTCACTTTAAATGTCTAAACAAATTTATGTTCGATAATGTTACCTACACAAACTTATTGCGGTGGCACTTAAATTATTTTGTTGCCTAATCATAATAACCAATAACAACTTACTATTTATGATTTGTTGTAAAAGTGTTGTGGATATAACATCTCTTTATTTTAAGCTAAAAAAAGCTTTGTTTAATTGAAAAATGGAAAAGATAAATGATGGTTTTGTTTAGGGAAGAATGGAAAAGATAAATGATGGAAAAATATAATTATAAAGAATAAATATAATTTTTTCTTATTGGTAGAGAAAGAAGATGTAAAGGAAAAAACTATTTTAAATTATTACTTTTTTTTTTTTAAGGATTTTAAATTATTACTATTGCACTCTCAGATTTAAAAATTAATACTAATAATAAAATTGGTCACGTACTGTATGCATCTATTTGACCTATTCATTAATTATTTTTCTTCAATATATATATATATATATTGTTTAGAAACTCAAAATTTGAGCATTCCATCTTGTTTAGAGCTTATTATCTTTTTGAAAAGAAAATATTTATATTTTTTCCCTTTAAAATATCTCAAGATATTAAACACAACTATTAGAGTTTTTTTTCTTCAAGATATTAGATTATGGAATTAGTTTTAAAAATTTTAAATTTTATATACGTTTTTATTCTTTGTCAAATTAGCTATCCTATTAAGCATTTATAATTTTGTTTTATATTTTGGAATATTGATATTATGTAGTAGTGAAACTTGTGCATTTATTTTAATTAAATTTTCAAATGGTAGTCTAGACTTCTTTGTGTTTGTGCCAATAGATTCAATACCGAACCAAAAACCATTTCGGTTTGATCAAGGAAATGATACCTGTGTGTGCCAAAAATGAGGCTATTGGGTTGGGCCTCACCTGGGCTCACAATCTATTTATATTGTGGGCTTCATACTTTGAATTGTTCTCGGCACAAAGACTCAATTGAATTTCTTCTTCCTCTAGATCACTCTATTCTCTCTCCTTTCCCCACTTCTTTATGAACCTTTCAACAACCTTTTCCTCCTCTAATTTCTCATATTTATAGTCCAAAATTGGTGGTGAGGTTATGATTACTTCCATGGTTAGTGCAATGGGAGGTCCAATATCGTTAATTGTAAATGGATGTTTAAGTGGAAGTGGGGTGTGGTGAGAGTGGTTTTGGAAATAGTTCCCACTTCAGTAGATATGCTCGGCAGTGATACTCTCTAGACACTGCCGAGCAATCGAAAGGTAATATGATCGAGCAATCACTTTTTTGTTCGGGAAGCAGATCACCAGATGTGATCCAGAAGGTGTAGCGTAGTATGAATTAATGAAGATCATTCATTCAATAGGCCTAAAGGCGGCTTGGGGACTGGGCTTAGGTACAAAATGGGCCATATTGTTGGATTGAAGCCCAAGGCCCAAATGGATTTGGATATCCCAAGGCCGTACAATACCTTTTTGGATTTTCTGTGATTTTGCAATTTTATATATACACACACTTAAAAAAAAAAAAAAAAAAAAAAAACTTATATTGTATAAGGTAATATTCCAGAATTTTACTCTTTTTTATGCATTCAAACTTTCTCAAAAAAAAAAAAAAAAAAGCTAATGACTAGCCCACTTCACTGCCTAATAAAAAATAAAACTAAATAAGAGTGGTAAAAAATCTAAAATAAAAGAAGAGTAAACGGTTTCGGCCTTTCAGGTTTTCCATGAAATTAAATAATAATAATAATAATAATAATAGAAAGTTAAAAAGTGGAATCCGCCCAATAACTTTGGTCAAATAAAAAGTGGGTAGGAGTGAATTGTGAACAGTGGATAAGTAATCTTGGGTTTCTCTCTTAACATTTCCTTTAGAACTCAAGACAACAAGAAATGTCGGAAGAGGGAGAGAGAATACTAGTAAATGAAGGTTTCACAGTGGCGAAGAGGTGTTGTACCTGTAAGTAGCAAAAAATTTCAAGAAACCTGTAAGGACTAGATTTGAACTTCCAGTCCAAAACATGGATGGACCTAGGTCCAAAAAGTCCTAACAATGAATTTGTAGAGAATGAGTTGGAAAACTGGGTTTTAATTAATCAAACAAACCTTCGAATGGATTCAGATCTTGAAAGAAAGAAAAAGAAAAGGGTTTGTATTGGAGTAAATTGTCATCGGCAAAATCCGAGGAGGTCTGTTCTTATATAATGTTTTTCAGTTTAGTTACAAATTTCATCCTCCCTTGTTCCAATGTTTCTTTTTTCTTTTTATACCCTCTTCCTCTCTTGTTCCTACTTCACACGTGTATATTGGAGAGTTGGTGTTGATACTTGTCTCATCTGCATCTTCCATCAATCTTCATGTAGTAGCTGTAAGGTTGAAACACACTGTTCAAGTATCACCTCCACATTAATGCAGCCAGAGAGTTAGCTACAATGCGTTTAATGTGGAGGTAGCAGCTTTCCTTGAAGATACTACACGATCACGTTCTGTCCTATTCATCTGTAATACTTATCTTCTCATATGGAATGGTATAGAAGGTTGCTTTTGTCGATAAAACACTTCTTTGTGCCTCAGCCTTAGTCAATCAAGAAAGGGTTCGTCCTCGGTGAAGTTTCTTGAACCATTACGATTAACACTGTCTCTTTCGCCTACAACTGTGGGCCTCTATGATACCACGTCCTCGTCCTCGGACATGTCCTCGTCCTCATTTTGGGCCTTAAGCTCGATATATATATGTGGATGAGTATCTTTGGACTCTCCGACCCCACAAAACCCATTTCAATTTGTACCGGTTCGGAATGAAGCTACCTTCGAAAAGCACCAAAATGGGTAGAAATGGCCAAAACAAGCCAAGAACACCCCGGTATTTAGGATGGTACGAATTAGCCCAATTGCTGTATAGCTTTGAAACTTTCTTCTTCTTTTTTGAGAAAACAGTAAGGAAATTTTATTAATAAATTACAATTTTATTAATTATGTTTTGCAAGGTCTACATTTTAGGGTTTGTTTCAACTTTCAAGTTTCAACACCATTGTACCATATCCAAGATGTGAATAAGGTGAGGTGGCCCAAAAAATTGATGAGGTTTTTGAATCCATTAATTTGTCTTTAAGCTGAACTTTAAGTTTTAACTAATTAATAATGTGCCATACAAAACTCAAAAGAAAATATTTTCTAAAAGTAAATGTGAATAGGCAATTACGAGTCTCAGTCATAGTAATTCAATCAGACGAGTTAGTAAACAAATTCTAGTTTTAATAGATTAAAACGTATTACCTATTGTTTAATGTTGGAAATTAAGGAGTGGTTGCGTATTGTCTGAAATAGTACGCTTAGACATCTTTAACTTTAATCTCGTTGACTGCTAAATTAACAATAACTTGTTAGTACTATGAAGAGAGAAATCAACCTGTTAAAGAAAGACTGGGGGAAAACTTAATTGAACTGTAGTAAGGTTACAATATACAGTGCAGTTCATCCAATTTTCCAATCACAGCATTTCAACTGAAAATCATTAAAAATTTCTTTATTAAGTTTTCTTGTGGACTTAAACCGCACTCTCGCTTAGGTGTTGCATTATGATTGGGAGCCTCAACATACTGTATGGGAGGGAACTGGATGCACATAGAAGGATTCAAAATAATAAAACAAATATAAATAAGTTGTGAATAGAAGCAACCATCACAGGACGAAGCCTACCCCATAACAACATAACTTCAGGAGACAAATCACAAGAATCAATAAATATCAACCCCCTTTAAGTCTTCTTCTTCTCAAGCTTAGTAAGACAGATCATAGAGAGATGGCAAGTGGTATTCTGGAGGTTGTGCTGGTTGATTGCAAAGGCATTCGAGAGAAAGAATTCTTGGGTAATTATTATTATTATTATTATTTTTTTTTTTTTCATTTTGCTTTCATGGGATTACTTGGAATCTCTTTTTTTCTCTTTTTAGGTTATTGCTAAGTTTAATTTAAAGTTGGCTAAAAGATCCGAAATTTACAGTGAAAATGAATCCATACGTTGTGATTCGATATGGAAATCAAGAGTTTAAGAGCAGCGTGGCTCGAGGTTAGCCAACATGATCCATTTATTATGTGCATGTACACTGCAATGCATGTGTCTTTCTTTTTTGGGAACCTTTAAATTTCTTTGATAACAAAAGGAGTTTAAGTAATTCTAGGAGAAGGAAAGAAACCAGTATGGAACGAGAAATTTATGTTCAACGCTGAGTATCCGGGTGGTGAAGATCATAAATATAAGCTTACTTTTCATATCATGGACAAGCACAAGATCTCTGATGATGTTTTTGTTGGCGAAACCATGTAAATTTCTCTCTCTCTCTCTCTCTCTCTCTCAAAAGAAAATTATTGAGATTGTGGAGAAAGTATGTTTTTACAGAAAACATAACTAAATAAAATCGAATAAAAGGAACCCTATAAAATATAAATCTTTGAAACCTTCTCTGACTAATTAATATTGTTTACCGTTACTTTGACTTGATTAAATTGCTAAAGATTCAAAACTTATTTATCATTTTAATATGGCTAATCTTCATGTGTACAGAATATATGTTAAGGATGTTGTGTCTCTAGGAGTGGAAACAGGAAAGGCTGAACTTCGTCGAGGCAAGTATAGGGTTGTCCTTCCCGACAAGACTTATGCCGGAGAGATTTGTGTTGCAGTAAATTTCACTTCAAATGTCTAAACAAATTTATTTACAATAATGCTACATACACAAACTTATTGCAGAGACACTTTATGATTGGCGCAATATTATTTTTATTGAGACGGCCTCCACCATCATCAATATTATTGTATACCAATCATAACCTGCCACCTCAATAATTATGAAGAATATTATGAAATTTGTTAGTGTCATTGAACTTATTATTTATGTAATGTGTCAATGTGTTGTTCCTTACTCTTTTTTTTCTTTTGTTTAAGACTATTTATTGTTGATTATTATTGTGCTCATGAGTGAGATTAATAAAAATTGGGTAATGGTGTTCCATTTTAAAGCCCCAAATAAAAATTGTCCCCTTAATTTTTTGACTCATAGTGTCGCTTGTTAGATAGACTTTTTGTGGTTGGTACGAGTCTCTTCCCATCTCCTCTCTTCTTCTCTTGGTAATCTGTCCCGAGGATGGAAATGGGCTATGTCCTCCTCTTCTTCACCTTAATAAAATAGTAAATATATTTAATCATAAAAAATAAAAATAAATGAAAAATAATTTTTCATTTAGTCACCAAAATGGGCTGGGCTTGGAAATCCCTCAGTTCCATTAGAAACTCCAGGTTTGCTTCTTTATTGCTTGGAGTCCATCAGTGTATCTTGCGTGCACAAATGAGGGCCCGGCTGTTATGGTGGGCTTGAACGTACCTATAGTTTTAGCTTTCCCATTGCATGGTCTAACTAAAAAAAAATGAGTTGCTTCTGAACTAGTAATTGAAATCCAGAATAAATTAGTTCAGGAATTACATTAGAAAAAAGGTAAAAAAAATTTGGAATTCATTTAAAATGATAGGGTAAAAAGTTCCTACTAAAGTAGATGAAGCTAACATGAATTGAGCATTCCTTCTTGGTTAGAGCTACTAGCGGTCATGTACTATATATATATAGTTTAGAGACTCAAAATTTGAGCATTCCTTCTTCGTTAGAGCTATATTATTATCTCTTTGAAAAGAAAATATTTATACTTTCTTTTTCCCTTTAATGCATTGTTACAAATATATATATATATATATATATAATCCTTCTAATTTTTCTTGCAATATAATTTTATTTTTTGGGATAAATTTAATCTAGTTCTTAAGGCATCCACTCGAACCACCTCATCAACAACAACAACAACAACAACAACAATAATAATTGTAGGGGATGGAATAATTTTTACCCAAGCCTAAGGCCCAAATGCCTGGAGGATCCCATGGAGTGGAATGGGCTAAACCCATCTACTTAAAATAAGGCCCAAATGCTTAGGAGATCTTGTGGAGTAGAATGGGACTGAACCATCTATTTAGGAAGTGAAGGCAATCCTTGAAGATTGTTCCCATGAAATTGACGATACACTACATCTCACAAAGTCTTATCCGAGGTAATGAACACAGGTAATCCATGGTGTGCCCAGATATAACCTCGGGAAACCCTCCAAACAGATAAAGATAGCAAAGATTTTTACCTCTACATTAATGAGGGGTTCTCCACCTAACTGCTACTGCATTAAATACATATAAGACAACCTGAACAGTGAAAACACCCCTAAAAGTCCTGTTTCAAGATAAGAAAGGAGGGAAACCAATAAAGAAGAGGAAAAATATCCCTTAGAATCTGGCTAGAAATAGGATAGTTAGGAGGATAAGGGCAGAGAATATGTCTATAAAAAGAGGGGTACTGGCAAATGGAAAGGGATCAAAAGAAAAATGACAGAAAAAAAGAGAGAGAAAGTAGAAAGAAATTCTTGTCTATTACAGTTCAATAACACAGGAAAAAGTGGTTTTTCCATTGTAATGAGCATGCTTCAATATGAATATAAGTCTTGTTTGATAAATCAGTTATTTGAGTTTCCCATTGTGAAGTCTTCCCCCTTATATTTTTAATAAGTAAATTGTTCTTGTCAATCGTCACAACCCCCTACACAGTTCTTAAGTCTTTTTTTTAAGTGGGAATTGACACCCACAATAATTTACTTCAAATGTTGATTAGGTGCATAAGGTTTGGTCATTGATAGGTTTAAAACTTTTAAAACAGATTTCAATAAACTTTTTTTTTTTTTTTTTTAGTAGAGAAAAGATGTGTAAGGGGATAGGGTGACCCTTACATACACATGGCAACAGAGAGAGAGAGATGGGCCCACTAATGGGGGAGGGGTAACTTGAACCTAAGACACCCCGCAAAGTGAAGTCTTGCTAGCCCAACGCCTTGACTACTAGGTCACCTGGCACATTGACCAATAAACTCTTCTTTCTTTCCTCTCTTACTTTTTATAATGGTGAGAAGGCAAAAAGTGTTGCATCGACTTCATCTCTTATCTTTTTCTAACTCTCTATTTTCTTCACCACCAACCCTTTATCAAAGGGATTTTCATTTACTTCTCACATTAGACGGCTTAAGGGGTAGGCCACTTGGGACTTAGCCCCCAATAAAAAAAACCCCAACCCATTATTATTTTATAAAAAGACTATCTTGTGAGTGAATTAGAGGTGTCCATAAAGTTGGTCCAGGTTAGGTTTGTGCCCAACCCGCAATTGACCCGACTAACTCGAGTTGTGGATTTTTAGACCCACTGTCAACTGACAAGGTAGTCGGTTTGTTCAAATAACTCATTGGATGGCGGTCAAGTCAATCCAAATCGATATCCGTAAAGCAAGGTTGAGAAACGACAGAAACCGCCTGAATCCAGACTAAATCTTCGTCAAATCCAGCAAGATATCCACCAAATCTGGCAGAGGTCTCACCAAATCCAGTGGAGATCTTGCACGGATTAGGTGGATTTCAAGTAAATCTTCGTTGGAAAACTTTATAGAGGTTAGGTTCAAGTTACACCTTTTATAACTTTAAGTAATATTGCACCACCCAATAACTTGTTATTAAATTCATATTTTAAAAATTTCATCGTTGGATTATATTTTTTCTTAACATGCATGCATACCAATATTTATGTCAATCAATTGTTATTTATTATTCGATTTATAAAATCATATTTTATTCAATATTTTAAATTAAAAAAACTTAAATTTAAACAATTGATTGATGACATGACTATTGATATTTAATCATCTTAAAATTTTGCAAGCATGGAGAATGTATGAAGATAATGTAATGCAACGATGGATTTGTTAAAATTTGCATTTAATTGAAAAATATTGAGTAGTGTAATATTATTTAAAGTTACACTAGGTGTAACTTAAACCCTATATGTACATAAAATCCTCATCCCAATAATTGTGTAGACACAAATAATTTATTTAAAATTAAAATTGATAACATCATACTTTAGATTAATTGAATTAGTTGTATTATCAATAAAAAATGACATTTTTAATAAAATTTAAATACAAAAATTAATTAATAACTTTACATCTCAAGTAATGAAAAGTATTTAAATTTTATATTGTGATGCAATACTACTAATTTAAAAAGTTATATAAAATTATCATCTTAGACTTTAAATTTATTGAGGGAGACCTTCTCTCGCAAGTCACATCCTTTTAACTAATTATGTAGTAGTTTTTCTGTTTTACAAAGGAAAGAAAAAGTGGCTACAAGCTTCTTCACAGAAGCCTAGTCGACTACTAGTAGTTGAAATTAAGCTGGGAAAAGATGATAAACATAGGTTTAGAATAAATATTGCGAACTAGAGAAACCAGTAAGCCGTCTTAGCTCAGCCGGTAGAGCGCGTGGCTTTTAACCACGTGGTCGTGGGTTCGATTCCCACAGACGGCGCCCTCATCCTGTTTTTTAGTTCAATATTTTTACTACTATTTTTTTGTTTTCCTTGAAATTGTTGTGAAATTATGACTTACTATTTTTTTGCTTTCCTTGAATTTGTAATTTCACAACAACTACTCGAATGTAAGACTTACCAACCATTACAACTATTATTCTTCAGGTTTTTTGCTTTCCTTGAAGTTGTAATTTTACAACAACTACTCAAATGTAAGACTTACCGACTATTACAACTATTATTCTTCAGAGATAAAATCAAGAGGCAAACCCCACAGGGAGTGGGACATTGTTGCAATTACTACCCCACTTTAAAGGTGTGTATTACATAAATGTGCCTGCAAATTAATAGCATCCGTTAGAAAGATTCCCATTCCAAGGATGATATGAATGATTTGTTATTTATCAGGTTCCGTTGTCAGCCTCTATAAAGCTCAAAACCCATTCGTGATAGATTCTATTAATTTTTTTTTATAAGTGAGTTTTGGTCCAAGGAAAGGAAAACAGAGAACATTCTAACTATTTATTCTCTCTTCATGAAATCCATTTACGCTACTTGTAAGTGGAAACATAAAACGATCATCTCAACAATAAAAAAATTTCTTTACTAGTTAATCTTCCTCTAACAAATACACAATTTTTGCTATCCCTCTCCACCTGATAAATTATGAAAAAAATAAATAAATTTGATGCGTTTATATAAAAGTGACAAAAAACCAATCACAATCTGCTACGAAAAAAAATTATAACAAAATTTATGAATTTCTTACATCAATCCTACTGGGTTTATGAAAGCAAGGGTGAAGTAGGTCCCCCAATTCTGTTGTTTCCTTCCGAAAGTTAATTGGTTTTCTTGTAAGATAAGGTATAGATTCCACTCTTTTTCTTACAGTCCAGATAAGTTTTTCTTCTTTTGGGCTAGAAGATAGAGACTACTAGCTAACACCGGCCTAAGATTTCCTCATAAGACAAGCACCATGTCCTTGTGAAGGCCATAAACCCAAAGATGCATTCTTGTTGCTATTGGATCCAATTCATGAACGGAATAGCACACTACTTTTGGATGTGGCAGCTCAGTTTGTTTTGGGGTGCCAGCCTATGAAATAGACGGAACTTTCAGTGGCCAGCTTGACAAGACAAATAAATTTTGGTTGCATTGGAAAGCAAATGTGCATATAAGCGTGACATGCATCAATGTTCCTTTATAATGCGTAGACCATTGAGGGAAGTATGTTTCCAAGCATGGTCATTGATTTGGATATTTGGCTTCTAACTTCAAACTTATATTGACAATAACAAAGTTGTAGTCTCCAATCTTTAGGGTGGATTATGAAAATATGAATTCTCCACGTATTAATCCAAATATACCATGTATGTATTTTTAGTCATTATTTCATATTCAAAAATCATCTCTTTTGTTATCTTTTTAATTAATGTCATTTTTTTCAACTTCCATCATTTTTTTTTTTTTGGGGTAATTGATCATATATATTTTATTTTTCATTTTATCATAGAAAAATGTTAGGACCACAACTTTTGCCATAACTTGCTCACATGGTAAGTCGTGGGTAGTGGAGTAAAAGCGGTGGATCCATGTGAGTCCACAACTCTGCCGCTCACGATTTGCCACATGAGCAAGTTGTGGTTCTAGCATTACTCTTTATCATATTCAAGATTATACTTTCTGTTATCTCCCTAATAACATGCCATTTTTATTGATTTCTAATAGTGGCTTTTTAGGGTTTTCTCTACCTCCTTTCACTCATTCCATTTATTTAAATCAAGTTATTCTTCCTTAATTGATACATTAATCACTTTCCTTTTGCATAGCCTAACAACTATTTGGAGCAACTCTCTCTCATTTTCCTTGATTGGTGACAAAGTTGGCTTTATACAATTTGAGGCCTAAAATGACGATAAATTTAAGGGTGATTTTATTATTAATTTAAATATCAATTAATGAATTTATATATAACTTTCTATATTATAATCTTTAACAATTTAAAATCCAATTTTCCCATTTTTTTTGAGATATAGAATTAATAATTAAGTATTTTAATCAGGTTTTGCAAATTTATCATTTTTGATTGACAATGTAGTTAATCCACTTAATATTTTTGATGATATAATTGATCTTAGGTAGAATTTTATCAATTTTCTTTTGAAAATTTTCTTTACATAAAAGTAATAGTAAGTTTGTAATAGGTTGTGTTAGTTTGCTTCCATATGCAATGAAAACATTTAGAAAAGAATCTAAACCGTTTATATAATTAGTTCGTCAATTGGAGGTTTTTTTTTTGTAAAACTTCTTTCAAAATAATATTTAGTTTTCAACATAATTTTCACCTAAAGTTTTTGTTTTATATAATATATATATGTTACTAGTATCAAATTTATCAAGAGATTCTTCTTGAGATTTAGCTATTTTTTCTTTTTTAAAGTTTTTATATTTAAATTCATATATTTCTATTAAACATTTATAATTAAAAATACTTATGAATAAAAGAAACAATATCTACAGTATAAAAATTAAATATGACTAGGATAAAATAAAATTTAAAGCAAAAAACAATAGAACTTGACCTATCAAACACACTATTGCAAGTTTGCAAGTTCACTTTATGGTAAAATAACTTAATAACTTCAACTTTCACAAGCAAAGACAATTTTAATTTTTTTTTTTTTTTGTCTATACATAAATAGTTAGAGATGATAGAGATTTGAATTTTGGATGTTTCTATTAGAAATACTATAATTTACCAACTAATTGAATTACAAAACTTTGAACAATCTAAAATCAAATTAATATTAAAATATATTTATTTCTCTAAAATGTAACTTATGAAAATAAAGTTTAGATGTTTAGAGAAAGAGAATGTTTCTATCCACTAAAAGCCTATACATTTTTCGAAAATGGGATGCCTAGGAATTCATTTATTGCGGCAAAACTAACACCACATTGATAAAAAATAGTAGTCTTGAATGCCATTGGAGAGTGAAGTTGAAGGCATTTAAGCCAATTAACCATCAAAAACCATGTGGTGAATATGATGGGCACATTTTTCAAGATACCTAGTTTATTTAATTCTCAAAGATAAACCCTAATCTTGTTAAGTTTTTCTACTACCCAAAAACCCCAAAAAAGAGTAAAAGCAAATACGGGTGAAGGGATAAGATTTTCTTTAAAATCCTTTTAACTTTTTGTGGGGGTAGCTTCCTAAACTCCGGAAACTTGTTGATTGGGAAATGTCAAGTACCAGAAAAATAAGAGCAGTAGTGATGCTGTGCAAAGAGGCACCAAGCCAAACAAAGTATGAACAGGTAACAATAAGTAACAAGAAGAGCCAAAAATAAAAAATAAAATAAAAAGAAGAAGAAAAGAGAGGAAGACAACTCATTGCCAGTGGTGAACATCCCCACCGACAAGTGAGAGGTCTGTACAGCCAGCACCTAATGTCTGCTATTATTATCTTGACAAAAATGCAAAACAGACCCTCTAACTTTCATTGTTTTTCATTTTAGTTCTCTAACTTTCAATTTTGTTAATTCAGTACCCTAACTTTCAATTTTTACCAATTCAGTATTCCGTTATAATTCAGTTAGTGCTGCTGTTAGATATACTTGAAATGACATCATTTTACTTTTTTTTTTTTTTAAATAAATTCGGAATTAAAATAAAATAAGAAAAATCTCAACAAAAAAAAAATATATATATATATATATATATATATAAATAAGGGAACGACGTCGTTGTTCCCCTTCCCCAATGAAGTCAGCGAAATCTCCATGGCCAATTCCAGTAAGCTCTTTCTCTCTGTGTTCATTTTCAGCTCAGGATTCATATCTAATCTCCGTTAATCTAACATATCTGTGAGTTTCGGATCTATATCTGTTTGAATCGGATCAATAATCCAATACTGTATACCTTTACATTGTCATTTTATATGCTAATGTAATTAGGACTTTTGGATTGTCAAATTTCTAGGAACAGTACTAGTGCTATTCATCCTCTTGGTGGTATATTGATTTCAAGATAATATGGTTGTAATGAGTCATATTATTAAAATCCCAATTGAGAATTAAATTGTAATTATTATCCCTATATATAGCTCCCTGTTTAGTGATAAGTTTGGTACTGAAATTGTTCATTTCTGACTTGATTGTTTGATATGTTATTTGTGGCTTAACGTAGTGTAGTTTGGTTTGCTTGATTTTGGTGCATTTGTTCTTGTTTTGTCTGCAAAATGTTATTGGCATTTGTTTTGATTCAAGGCAGGCGTCGTTCCCTTAATGTTATTATTTTTTTTTTCCAGATTTTTCTTATTTTATTTTAATTCCGAATTTATTAAAAAAAAGAAAAAAAAAAAAAGAAGCAAAACGGCATCTTTTCAAGCATATCTAACGGAGCACTAACTAAGTTGTAACGGAGCCTTGAATTGACAAAAATTGAAAGTTAGAGGATTGAATCGACAAAACTGGAAGTTAAAGGACTGAAATGAAAAACAATAAAAATTAGAAGAGCAGTTTTACATTTTTACCTATTATCTTTGCCCATCATCTTTCTTTTATGATTGGAAAATCATACTTTTTTTTTTCCAAAACTATTTATTTTTTTAAAAAAAATATTATCACTAATTTTGCTCTAGTAGAGAGGAAAAAAAAATCAAAACCCCATTTTTTAATTTTAATTTTAATTTTTTATAATGATTTGAAATATTATTCTTCTCAAAATATATATATATATATATATATATATAATTATTATTACTAGTTACTTTGCCCACAGCTTAAATCCTTGCCTCCCAAAACCTGAAGGCCAAGCACTTTGTGCTAGAGAATGTACCAACTTGCCTAAGAAAGAAAAATGCTAAAATCATAATAAATTACACAATTTCTGTCACAACATGTCACATTGCAAATTAAAAATGATGGATCCATGTGGATCACACCTCCATCACTCATAATTTGTAAGTGGTGAGTTGCAGCAAGAATGATGTATTTTATTGTGGTCCTAATATTGTTGCCTAAGAAACCCGGTGGTAAACACGCTCACTGTATATGTTTTTCCTTTTTCTTCTCTCATTTGCTGCTTTTCTTGTCAATTATTAAAAAAACATACATCTTAATCAATTTATCACTTCCCTTTCGGCAAAAAAAAATAAAAATATCACCTCCCTATATGAACGAAGAATAGAAAGTACGCTCTTATCAAAAAAGGAGAAAGAATAGTTGATTGGTCCTATCAAAATTGAACTTTAATTGTTTAAACCTGTCAATCCGTTTGAATTCAAAGAAAATTTTTTGATAAAAGGATTGAGTGATTTTGACCCATAGAAAATGGGTCAGTCCAAAACCTAATTCGTTAAAAAAGAGATTGGGTACTAGTTTTACTAAATTGGTTAAAACATAGATTTTCATATATTAATCATAAATTAGTTGGCAGAAACTCTCTTACTATTTATATTTTGTGGAAGGATGAACATGAGCTCGGACTAAGAGCCAAGGGCTCAACAGATCATTTCTTAAAAGATGAGCCTGGTCCAAGAGTGTGGATATGAATAAAGAGGCTTGTGGAATGAAAGATAACTTCCCGAGGCAGATCTCGCAGAGATTTGAACCAACCACTATTACCAAAGTCTACTACCGAGGTAATAAGCACTGAGATGAACATGAGTTTGGGCCAAGAGCCAAGAGCCCAACAAATCATTTCTTAAAAGATGGGTCCGGCCTAAGGGTGTGGATATGAGTAAAGAGGCCTATGGAATGAAAGATAACTCCCCAAGACAGATCTTGTGAAGTTTGGACCAACCAACATTCCTAAAGTCCACTACCAAGGTAATAAGCAAAACCTTTCTCATATCAGGTATGCAAGGAACCATGGGTGACCAGTTCCCCTCTGAACCAAGATGCCACCTTCCATCAAGCTTACCTTGGAAAACGCCATGAAGAGATAAGAACCACTGGGACAATCACCTCTGCATTAGTGAGACATTTTCATCTAACCTCTTCCGCATTAAATGCTCATTGATTGGCTTGAATATTGAACCCCACCCCCACCCCACACCCCCAAGACCAATGTCATTATGAAAGAATGGCGAAACCGAGGGGTGTTGAGACAAGTATCTCCTAAATTCAGCTAGGAACAAGACAGCAGGAGAGAGAGAAAGAAGGGAAAATATTCTATAAAAAGAGGGGAGGTGCAACGGGAAAGGGGATTCAAGAAAATTTGAGAGAAAAGATTTAGAGAAGAATAGGACTAAGAGTTTTTAGCTTTCAATCCCATCCTTCCTAACCTCAGGATAGTTGTTCTTATATCAATAAAAGCCTTTTTTATGCTTATTATCTTACAATATGTTGTTTAGGTCTCCCATTGTGTAATTTCTTATCCCTTTCCTTTCATAAATTAATTATTGATTCTTTTTTACCTCCACAAATCTATTTGACTTAAATAGTTGAAAGCGGTTTC